>OU898278.1:74133321-74163321 GCA_918026665.1 Diabrotica balteata | reverse complement strand
TACGATATAGCAAATGGTAGCACTTAACTAATAGAATACAATGACTTAGAAATCAAATACAGCAACATGCCAAAAGGGCCCTATTTACATATCTTCGTTTGTAGTGGCACAATCGTGACGTACAGTACCTCAAATGATAGGATTTAACCAATCAAATACTATGAGACAGAAAAATAAAATACAGCATACATCAGCCTGTCAAAAGGGCCTTAGTTATGCATCCGCGGTCCTGTTAGTCCAATCGTGAAAGGGCCTAGTTATGTATCTTCTATCCTATTAGTCCAATCGTGACATACAGTACCTCAAATGATATCATTTAACCAATAGAATGCTACGACGTAGATCAAATACAGCAACACGTCAAAAAGACCTTAGGTATAAATATTTGCTCCTATATATGCTACGTCAAAAGAGCCTTAGTTATGTATCTCCTGTCCTATAGGTCTAATCATGACATATGGAGCCTAAATGATAAGATTTAATGGAGATAATACGATGGTGGAGACAAAGTAAACATGGCGGCATGTAATATCACGGTAAACTGGCAGCAATAAAACGTAATAACCCACAGAGGTCTATGGCATATTACGTGACAGAATTTAGCGAATAGCATATGATTTGCATACGTCTACTTTTAGTCAACTACTGTACATATGATAAACGCGAAAAAGTTCCAACATTCACTGTTAGACATATGCCTCCCGTTCACTGCACACATTTACTGCTCCTTGACGCTGTGACGTAAATTGGATAGGATTTAACAAATAGAATGACAGAAAATTAAATAAGACAGTGTGTCAAACGTGGAATGCATCGTAGAACGTGAAATATATAATATACATTTAAGAATATGAAATAATACACCATTTAAAAAAAATGACGTTAGTTGAGGCAGATCAGACCAGAAAAAAATGTCAACATTTGCAGAATACTTAGCTAGTATTTTTAAAATATACCAACCAGATAATAATAATCAAGCAATAGAACACTGAAAACTTTTGTTTTTAACTGTACGCCCATGAATGACTAGCCATTTTTAAATACCTTTTGATATTGCTTTTTTTTATTGTATTTTTCCCATTTTTCAAGATAATTCTTGTAGGGATATATTTATTTATAACATACGGTCTTATGGTATTACGAACAGTATTACGGCTTTAATTTGTACCACACTGCTAATTGAGAACTATGTTTGTAATGCAATAAGAGGTCCTGATATACGAGACACCAGTGACTCATGCCCCACTGATACAAATCCGACAGGAATATGCATTTCTATAAAAACAATAGATTATTTGTTTTGTGTATTAATTAAGTTTAGGTAAACGAACAAGACTTGCATTATAAAAGATTTTTCTAAATGTAGAATGTAAACCATATTTCGTATGCTTTGTGAAAGAGAACCAGTTTATAACATTCCGGACGACGCAAAAATACTTTTTTATTAGAATATTGGTCGATGAATTATAATCATAGTTTAAAAAACGAATTTATGTGCATATGGTCTACTACAAAAAATGTAAAACCAAAATCTTGATTAAAAAAGTGGCAACCGGTTACTTATAATGAAATTTACCCCCATTATTGATTTCACAAGTGAAAAAATGTGTCAACAAAAAACCAGTTTTAATTATTACAATATTTCAACATAATAGTTTTATCTTGGTTTAATCAGGTGAAAAGAAAAATTATACACAAGTGCTAAAACCACAAGCTATTCTCGATTATAACTTGGTGAAAAAGAGTGTTGATTTTAGTAATCAAATTGCTTCTTACCAGAACCCAATATCCAAAATTCTGAAGTGGTACCGGAAAGTGGCAGTGAAATTAATATTTAATACCGCAGTAGCCAATGCTTAGTTGTTAAATAATAGAAAAGGCGAAAAAGCGACAACCTATCATTGAGTTCAGATTGGTGTTCGCGAAGACATTTGCAAATAAATAAATGTTGGAACGCTCACGACCAGTTACACCCAAAAAATACCATCTTAGGCAAAGCGACGTAGGTAATAAAAAGAGAAGAAAGTGTACAAGATATTACAAAAGTTTAAGTAGAAAGACCGATAGAAAAGTTAAAATAGTTAAAACATACTGTGGAGCATGTGATGGTAAAACTGCAATATGTCTAGTGTGCTTCAATAAAGCACATTAAAATACAATTTCACTTATACAGGAACTATTATTACGTGAAAACGTATTGTTCCTCAAGTACCCTTATAGTATTGAAAATCGTAAATTATTAGTTTCTATTAGTACGTTTTTATTGTTAATTACCTCTGTAAAAGTGAGTTATAAAATTGTTTTTGTAAATTGTATTATATTTGTAAAAAAAATAGATGTAAATAATATGCTTTCGACATCTAAAAAAGCTAGATGTGAACATAAACGTAGATTGACCACTGATAACTTCTATAATAGTGTTCAATAAGCTAGACAATCTAGACAATTGCTCATAGTCTATATTAAGAAATAACCGAATAGACAATCTCTACTTGTCAAAGAAACTAAAAACAACGTGAGATGGTCAGTATTTACAGTCCTGAAGAAATATGTGTGACCAAATGCAGAGATAAACGAGATATATACATGATATGTTCAGAATTTCGTTGTCAGAGGGTTAGAATTAGATCAAGAAGAGGATTGATATTTAAAAGAGTTAATTGATTAATATAATAAAAATAAATGTGGTATACACTTACGTGAACAAATGCTGAGCTACTATTCATGTGAACATATAACATATTTCTTATATAACAGTGGATATCAAAAGAAGATTTCCCTTTGCGATTTTAAACTTTCAGTCAATGGGAGTCTTTAAGGACCAAATTCCAAGTACCTACCTATTAAAAAACTGGTAGTCCACCATTTATATTAAAATTTTCCAAAAACTGTTTTAAGAAAAACTAGTTAAGCGCAATACATGATGTCGTATCCTGTTGGCATCACTTAGCCTCTCCTACTCAATTCCTATCTTCACCTCCACGCTGGTACACACCGGTAACCTGAGCAACCCCACTGGAGACTGGGTAACCAACCCCAGTGGATGGTGGGGTCAGGGCAGACGAAGAAGGGAGCCTTGGTCCTCCGATGAAAAGGGGGTTGAGCGAAGGGTTAACAACCCTTCCTTGTAGAACTCAATTGTTGCGAATACAATGGCTAATGAAACAAACGGACGGATCTCATAACAACGAACTCAGCACAGAAAAATGGACATGATTATGGATTTAAAATTTAGAACCCGGAACGTGCGAACCTTCTTAAAGGCAGGAGCTATGATAAGTATGGCAGAAGAACTTGAAAAATACGGAGTTGAAATATTGGCACTGCAGGAAATCAGATGGAAGAGCCAGGGAGAAATTCATAAGAATAAATTCTCACTATACTACTCCGGAAATGAAATGAGACAAGGTGAAAGAGGAGTAGGGTTTATAATAACCAAAAAACTGCGGAAAGCCATTATCGCATTTACACCAATATCAGATAGAATTTGCACCATAAGATTTAAAGGTAAATTTCATAACGTGACAATGGTTAATGTATATGCACCGACGGAAGAGGCTGATGAAGAAGACGTTGAAAGATTCTATGGAGAACTACAGGATGTATGTGATAAAATCCAAAGACACGATGCTGTTAAAATGTTAGGCGATTTTAATGCTAAACTGGGGAAAGAAGAAACGTTTGCAAATATATTTGGGAAACACAGTTTGCACACTGAAACCAGTCAAAATGGACTCAGGGTGGCACAGTCCGGAGCAGCAAATAATTACGTAGTTGTCAGTACTAACTTTCAGAGAAAAGATATCCATAAACGAACATGGAAAATACCAGGAACTAAGGAAGCAAATCAAATTGACCATATACTCATCTCAAAAAGATGGGCAACAGACATAACTAATGTCAGAACGTATTGCGGGGCGAACTCTGACTCAGATCACTATCTTGTAGGGGCAAAATTACGGTAGAAAATAGCGACAGTAGCAAAAGGGAAAAAATATTCAAATCAAAAAATGGAATGTCGAAGAATTCAAAAGCGCAACAAAGAGACAAGATTACAGAAATGCTCTCCAAATAAAATTCAACTGAACTAGAGAGGAAGATACTGCAGAGGAGGAATTTAGACAATTAGAAACAATTATAACAGAGTCAGCAGAGGAAACTGCCAAAAGGCAAAGAAATGCGGAATGGTATGATGATGAATGCAGAACTGCAGTAGAGGAAAAAAGGCAAGCTAGGCTTAACCAACTTCAAAGAAACATAAGAAATAGCAGTGAGATTTATAACGAAAAATGAATACAAGCGACTAGAATATGCAGAAGAAAGAAAAAGGAGGCTATGAAAAAACAAGTATAAGGAATCGTAAAGCATAACAACAGACACGAAAGCAGAAAATTCTATAAATGCATAAAAGAAAGCACACAGTCATTTAGACCAAAACTAACGATATGCAAAGACAAGGACCGAGAACTACTAACAAATAAGCAAAAAATTATAATGAGATGGAAACAATATTTCGAAGAAAATCTAAATGCAGACAACGAAAATGATCAGAACGAGACAAAATATTATACGGCGGAGCTGCACATCGAAAATCCGAGTTATGAATAATATTATATAAGTAGTTCAGATAATAAATAAAGTAAAAAACAATAAAGCACCAGGAACGGACGGAATTTTGGCAGAATTATTAAAGCATGGAGGATCCGAACTCTGGGAAAGAATCCATTACCTAATAACATTAATATGGACGAAGGAGCAAATGCCAGAGGAATGGACAGTTGGCCTCATACAGCCAATATATAAAAAAGGAGATAAGAGGGAATGCCAGAATTATAGGCCAATTACATTGCTAAGTAATATACAAAATTCTTTCTGGTATAATCTACAATAGATTATTAGAATACTCCGAAAATATAATTGGTGATTATCAAAATGGATTCAGACCAAATAAAGCCACTACAGATAACATATTCATACTAAGAACGATACAAGAAAAAGCTTATGAATACGACATGGACCTATATACTATGTATATAGACTTTAAACAATCTTTTGATAGTGTGACAAGAGACAGAATGCTGGAAGACCTGTATAATCTAGGTATACCTAAGCAATACATCAGCTTCATAAAAATGACGTTGCAGGGTTCAAAAGCCGCAGTCAGAGTAGATGGAGAACTGACTCCCCTGTTTAACATCAACATGGGAGTAAGACAGGGAGATGCCCTATCAACCATGCTATTCAACCAAGTTCTTGAGGCAGTCATCAGAAAAACCAATATAACCGGCCATATAAACACCAAATTAGTACAAATTACTGCATATGCAGACGATGTAGCCATCATTAGTAGGAATAAGCCACGACTAATGGAAGTGTTTAAACAAATTGATCCTGAAGCAAGAAAAAGAGGTCTCAAAATAAACGAAGCAAAAACGAAGTATATGACAGTCAAAAGAATAACTGACAATGAAAATAATATCACAATAGACAACTATACTATCGAACGAGTGGATGCCTTTACATATCTCGGCACAGAAATCAATCAGAAAAACTCCGTAAGTAGCGAAATTAATGCACGTATTTCCAGCGGGAATCGTACATACTATGCTAATAAAAGATTGATGACATCGAAATTATTAGACAAAAGAACCAAAATGACTATCTACAGAACACTGATTAGACCCGTAGTAACCTATGGATGTGAAACTTGGGTAATGGCGAAAAAAGATGAAGCCCAACTCAGGACATTCGAGAGAAAAATACTGAGGAAAGTATAAGGTCCGGTACAAGAAGAAGATGGCACATGGAGAATCAGAAGAAACGACGAGGTTAATGAGTTAAATGAAGATTATGACATTGTAAGATTTGTGAAAAGTCAAAGACTGTCATGGCTGGGACATGTGCAGAGACAAAACGATGCAAAAACAACAAAGAAAATGTTACAATGGAAGCCCATAGAAAGGCGAAAAAAAGGAAGGCCCAGAACGAGATGGTTGGATGACGTGGAAGACGACCTGAAAACAATCAACATAAGACAATGGAGAAGAAGGGCACAAGAGAGATCTGAATGAAAGGACATAGCCAGACAGGCAAAGACCCGTCCAGGGTTATGATGCCAAAAGAAGAAGAAGAAGAAGGTGCTGCAAATTAGTATCAGTTATTCATTCTAATGTAAAAAGTTTTTTATTATTATTTTTTTATTTTTCTTTAAGTATTTTTAACTTTTAAAGCAACATTTTCACAAATTTTATTATAGTAAATAAAAAATTATACATTTACATAGTTATTTATTATTTTAATAGAAAACAAATAAACATGAACAGTGCACTGGTAGCATATACAATATATTTTAAATTTAATTTGAAACAAAAAAAATTATATTCTACATAAACAAACAAAATTTAACCAAAAATTAATACTAATTTTAAAAAACTAACCGTCTGTACATCAACATATTTTATTGGAGACGAACGTTTTTCTCGTATTTGTCAATTTTACAAGAATAATACAAGTATTACTCATCTGTTGCTGCCAGCGGCAAAATTCGTTTCGATCGTTCATTCATAATTTTTCACAATTCTCTGGGAAAAATTACCTGCTAAATAAATATACAACCAAACCATAATAATAAATCCGAGAACCCTAAAAACCGGTCTGTAAGGTTGAATGTCGGTCGGTGAACTATACTAAAACGGATCGATATGTATGTATCTATGTTTCAAATAAATATATATATTTTGGCAACATCTCGTGATTCTGTATTGACGCAAGACACAATGATTTGACCTATAGGGAGTTAAAATGTCTGTTGAGTGTAAAAAAATAAATATATAAAAAAATCGATATATTAAAAAACTGACAACAATGTCAAGCCTAAAAAGATACACTAAACGAATATACATGACTTATAATTTGAATATGATAGTATTTCTAGGTGATGCTAAATTACTGCAACGTGAAAAGAGTTCGAAATGATGGTGGGATGTATATATATATATATATGTATATATGTATATATATATATATATGTATATATATATATACATCCCACCATCATTTCGAACTCTTTTCACGTTGCAGTAATTTAGCATCACCCAGAAATACTATCATATTCAAATTATAAGTCATGTATATTCGTTTAGTGTATCTTTTTAGGCTTGACATTGTTGTCAGTTTTTTAATATATCGATTTTTTTATATATTTATTTTTTTACACTCAACAGACATTTTAACTCCCTATAGGTCAAATCATTGTGTCTTGCGTCAATACAGAATCACGAGATGTTGCCAAAATATATATATTTATTTGAAACATAGATACATACATATCGATCCGTTTTAGTATAGTTCACCGACCGACATTCAACCTTACAGACCGGTTTTTAGGATTCTCGGATTTATTATTATGGTTTGGTTGTATATTTATTTAGCAGGTAATTTTTCCCAGAGAATTGTGAAAAATTATGAATGAACGATCGAAACGAATTTTGCCGCTGGCAGCAACAGATGAGTAATACTTGTATTATTCTTGTAAAATTGACAAATACGAGAAAAACGTTCGTCTCCAATAAAATATGTTGATGTACAGACGGTTAGTTTTTTAAAATTAGTATTAATTTTTGGTTAAATTTTGTTTGTTTATGTAGAATATAATTTTTTTTGTTTCAAATTAAATTTAAAATATATTGTATATGCTACCAGTGCACTGTTCATGTTTATTTGTTTTCTATTAAAATAATAAATAACTATGTAAATGTATAATTTTTTATTTACTATAATAAAATTTGTGGAAATGTTGCTTTAAAAGTTAAAAATACTTAAAGAAAAATAAAAAAATAATAATAAAAAACTTTTTACATTAGAATGAATAACTGATACTAATTTGCAGCACCTTCTTCTTTTTCTTCTTTTGGCATCATAACCCTGGACGGGTCTGCCTGTCTGGCTATGTCCTTTCATTCAGATCTCTCTTGTGCCCTTCTTCTTCATTGTCTTATGTTGATTGTTTTCAGGTCGTCTTCCACGTCATCCAACCATCTCGTTCTGGGCCTTCCTTTTTTTCGCCTTTCTATGGGCTTCCATTGTAACATTTTCTTTGTTGTTTTTGCATCGTTTTGTCTCTGCACATGTCCCAGCCATGACAGTCTTTGATTTTTCACAAATCTTACAATGTCATAATCTTCATTTAACTCATTAACCTCGTCGTTTCTTCTGATTCTCCATGTGCCATCTTCTTCTTGTACCGGACCTTATACTTTCCTCAGTATTTTTCTCTCGAATGTCCTGAGTTGGGCTTCATCTTTTTTCGCCATTACCCAAGTTTCACATCCATAGGTTACTACGGGTCTAATCAGTGTTCTGTAGATAGTCATTTTGGTTCTTTTGTCTAATAATTTCGATGTCATCAATCTTTTATTAGCATAGTATGTACGATTCCCGCTGGAAATACGTGCATTAATTTCTCTACTTACGGAGTTTTTCTGATTGATTTCTGTGCCGAGATATGTAAAGGCATCCACTCGTTCGATAGTATAGTTGTCTATTGTGATATTATTTTCATTGTCAGTTATTCTTTTGACTGTCATATACTTCGTTTTTGCTTTGTTTATTTTGAGACCTCTTTTTCTTGCTTTAGGATCAATTTGTTTAAACACTTCCATTAGTCGTGGCTTATTCCTACTAATGATGGCTACATCGTCTGCATATGCAGTAATTTGTACTAATTTGGTGTTTATATGGCCGGTTATATTGGTTTTTCTGATGACTGCCTCAAGAACTTGGTTGAATAGCATGGTTGATAGGGCATCTCCCTGTATTACTCCCATGTTGATGTTAAACAGGGGAGTCAGTTCTCCATCTACTCTGACTGCGGCTTTTGAACCCTGCAACGTCATTTTTATGAAGCTGATGTATTGCTTAGGTATACCTAGATTATACAGGTCTTCCAGCATTCTGTCTCTTGTCACACTATCAAAAGATTGTTTAAAGTCTATATACATAGTATATAGGTCCATGTCGTATTCATAAGCTTTTTCTTGTATCGTTCTTAGTATGAATATGTTATCTGTAGTGGCTTTATTTGGTCTGAATCCATTTTGATAATCACCAATTATATTTTCGGAATATTCTAATAATCTATTGTAGATTATACCAGAAAGAATTTTGTATATTACTTAGCAATGTAATTGGCCTATAATTCTGGCATTCCCTCTTATCTCCTTTTTTATATATTGGCTGTATGAGGCCAACTGTCCATTCCTCTGGCATTTGCTCCTTCGTCCATATTAATGTTATTAGGTAATGGATTCTTTCACAGAGTTCGGATCCTCCATGCTTTAATAATTCTGCCAAAATTCCGTCCGTTCCTGGTGCTTTATTGTTTTTTACTTTATTTATTATCTGAACTACTTATATAATATTATTCATAACTCGGATTTTCGATGTGCAGCTCCGCCGTATAATATTTTGTCTCGTTCTGATCATTTTCGTTGTCTGCATTTAGATTTTCTTCGAAATATTGTTTCCATCTCATTATAATTTTTTGCTTATTTGTTAGTAGTTCTCGGTCCTTGTCTTTGCATATCGTTAGTTTTGGTCTAAATGACTGTGTGCTTTCTTTTATGCATTTATAGAATTTTCTGCTTTCGCGTCTGTTGTTATGCTTTACGATTCCTTATACTTGTTTTTTCATAGCCTCCTTTTTCTTTCTTCTGCATATTCTAGTCGCTTGTATTCTTTTTTCGTTATAAATCTCACTGCTATATCTTGTATTTCTTTGAAGTTGGTTAAGCCTAGCTTGCCTTTTTTCCTCTACTGCAGTTCTGCATTCATCATCATACCATTCCGCATTTCTTTGCCTTTTGGCAGTTTCCTCTGCTGACTCTGTTATAATTGTTTCTAATTGTCTAAATTCCTCCTCTGCAGTATCTTCCTCTCTAGTTCAGTTGAGTTTTATTTGGAGAGCATTTCTGTAATCTTGTCTCTTTGTTACGCTTTTGAATTCTTCGACATTCCATTTTTTGATTTGAATATTTTTCCCTTTTGCTACTGTCGCTATTTTCTACCGTAATTTTGCCCCTACAAGATAGTGATCTGAGTCAGAGTTCGCCCCGCAATACGTTCTGACATTAGTTATGTCTGTTGCCCATCTTTTTGAGATGAGTATATGGTCAATTTGATTTGCTTCCTTAGTTCCTGGTATTTTCCATGTTCCTTTATGGATATCTTTTCTCTGAAAGTTAGTACTGACAACTACGTAATTATTTGCTGCTCCGGACTGTGCCACCCTGAGTCCATTTTGACTGGTTTCAGTGTGCAAACTGTGTTTCCCAAATATATTTGCAAACGTTTCTTCTTTCCCCAGTTTAGCATTAAAATCGCCTAACGTTTTAACAGCATCGTGTCTTTGGATTTTATCACATACATCCTGTAGTTCTCCATAGAATCTTTCAACGTCTTCTTCATCAGCCTCTTCCGTCGGTGCACATACATTAACCATTGTCACGTTATGAAATTTACCTTTAAATCTTATGGTGCAAATTCTATCTGATATTGGTGTAAATGCGATAATGGCTTTCCGCAGTTTTTTGGTTATTATAAACCCTACTCCTCTTTCACCTTGTCTCATTTCATTTCCGGAGTAGTATAGTGAGAATTTATTCTTATGAATTTCTCCCTGGCTCTTCCATCTGATTTCCTGCAGTGCCAATATTTCAACTCCGTATTTTTCAAGTTCTTCTGCCATACTTATCATAGCTCCTGCCTTTAAGAAGGTTCGCACGTTCCGGGTTCTAAATTTTAAATCCATAATCATGTCCATTTTTCTGTGCTGAGTTCGTTGTTATGAGATCCGTCCGTTTGTTTCATTAGCCATTGTATTCGCAACAATTGAGTTCTACAAGGAAGGGTTGTTAACCCTTCGCTCAACCCCCTTTTCATCGGAGGACCAAGGCTCCCTTCTTCGTCTGCCCTGACCCACCATCCACTGGGGTTGGTTACCCAGTCTCCAGTGGGGTTGCTCAGGTTACCGGTGTGTACCAGCGTGGAGGTGAAGATAGGAATTGAGTAGGAGAGGCTAAGTGATGCCAACAGGATACGACATCATGTATTGCGCTTAACTAGTTTTTCTTAAAACAGTTTTTGGAAAATTTGAATATAAATGGTGGACTACCAGTTTTTTAATAGGTAGGTACTTGGAATTTGGTCCTTAAAGACTCCCATTGACTGAAAGTTTAAAATCGCAAAGGGAAATCTTCTTTTGATATCCACTGTTATATAAGAAATATGTTATATGTTCACATGAATAGTAGCTCAGCATTTGTTCACGTAAGTGTATACCACATTTATTTTTATTATATTAATCAATTAACTCTTTTAAATATCAATCCTCTTCTTGATCTAATTCTAACCCTCTGACAACGAAATTCTGAATATATCATGTATATATCTCGTTTATCTCTGCATTTGGTCACACATATTTCTTCAGGACTGTAAATACTGACCATCTCACGTTGTTTTTAGTTTCTTTGACAAGTAGAGATTGTCTATTCGGTTATTTCTTAATATAGACTATGAGCAATTGTCTAGATTGTCTAGCTTATTGAACACTATTATAGAAGTTTTTAGTGGTCAATCTACGTTTATGTTCACATCTAGCTTTTTTAGATGTCGAAAGCATATTATTTACATCTATTTTTTTTACAAATATAATACAATTTACAAAAACAATTTTATAACTCACTTTTACAGAGGTAATTAACAATAAAAACGTACTAATAGAAACTAATAATTTACGATTTTCAATACTATAAGGGTACTTGAGGAACAATACGTTTTCACGTAATAATAGTTCCTGTATAAGTGAAATTGTATTTTAATGTGCTTTATTGAAGCACACTAGACATATTGCAGTTTTACCATCACATGCTCCACAGTATGTTTTAACTATTTTAACTTTTCTATCGGTCTTTCTACTAGTCATGTTCCTTCTTAAACTTTTGTAATATCTTGTACACTTTCTTCTCTTTTTATTACCTACGTCGCTTTGCCTAAGATGGTATTTTTTGGGTGTAACTGGTCGTGAGCGTTCCAACATTTATTTATTTGCAAATGTCTTCGCGAACACCAATCTGAACTCAATGATAGGTTGTCGCTTTTTCGCCTTTTCTATTATTTAACAACTAAGCATTGGCTACTGCGGTATTAAATATTAATTTCACTGCCCCTTTCCGGTACCACTTCAGAATTTTGGATATTGGGTTCTGGTAAGAAGCAATTTGATTACTAAAATCAACACTCTTTTTCACCAAGTTATAATCGAGAATAGCTTGTGGTTTTAGCACTTGTGTATAATTTTTCTTTTCACCTGATTAAACCAAGATAAAACTATTATGTTGAAATATTGTAATAATTAAAACTGGTTTTTGTTGACACATTTTTTCACTTGTGAAATCAATAATGGGGGTAAATTTCATTATAAGTAACCGGTTGCCACTTTTTTAATCAAGATTTTGGTTTTACATTTTTTGTAGTAGACCATATGCACATAAATTCGTTTTTTAAACTATGATTATAATTCATCGACCAATATTCTAATAAAAAAGTGTTTTTGCGTCGTCCGGAATGTTATAAACTGGTTCTCTTTCACAAAGCATACGAAATATGGTTTACATTCTACATTTAGAAAAATCTTTTATAATGCAAGTCTTGTTCGTTTACCTAAACTTAATTAATACACAAAAAAAAAATAATCTATTGTTTATATAGAAATGCATATTCCTGTCGGATTTGTATCAGTGGGGCATGAGTCACTGGTGTCTCGTATATCAGGACCTCTTATTGCATTACAAACATAGTTCTCAATTAGCAGTGTGGTACAAATTAAAGCCGTAATACTGTTCGTAATACCATAAGACCGTATGTTATAAATAAATATATCCCTACAAGAATTATCTTGAAAAATGGGAAAAATACAATAAAAAAAAGCAATATCAAAAGGTATTTAAAAATGGCTAGTCATTCATGGGCGTACAGTTAAAAACAAAAGTTTTCAGTGTTCTATTGCTTGATTATTATTATCTGGTTGGTATATTTTAAAAATACTAGCTAAGTATTCTGCAAATGTTGACATTTTTTTCTGGTCTGATCTGCCTCAACTAACGTCATTTTTTTTAAATGGTGTATTATTTCATATTCTTAAATGTATATTATATATTTCACGTTCTACGATGCATTCCACGTTTGACACACTGTCTTATTTAATTTTCTGTCATTCTATTTGTTAAATCCTATCCAATTTACGTCACAGCGTCAAGGAGCAGTAAATGTGTGCAGTGAACGGGGGCATATGTCTAACAGTGAATGTTGGAACTTTTTCGCGTTTATCATATGTACAGTAGTTGACTAAAAGTAGACGTATGCAAATCATATGCTATTCGCTAAATTCTGTCACGTAATATGCCATAGACCTCTGTGGGTTATTACGTTTTATTGCTGCCAGTTTACCGTGATATTACATGCCGCCATGTTTACTTTGTCTCCACCATCGTATTATCTCCATTAAATCTTATCATTTAGGCTCCATATGTCATGATTAGACCTATAGGACAGGAGATACATAACTAAGGCTCTTTTGACATAGCATATATAGGAGCAAATATTTATACCTAAGGTCTTTTTGACGTGTTGCTGTATTTGATCTACGTCGTAGCATTCTATTGGTTAAATGATATCATTTGAGGTACTGTATGTCACGATTGGACTAATAGGATAGAAGATACATAACTAGGCCCTTTCACGATTGGACTAACAGGACCGCGGATGCATAACTAAGGCCCTTTTGACAGGCTGATGTATGCTGTATTTTATTTTTCTGTCTCATAGTATTTGATTGGTTAAATCCTATCATTTGAGGTACTGTACGTCACGATTGTGCCACTACAAACGAAGATATGTAAATAGGGCCCTTTTGACATGTTGCTGTATTTGATTTCTAAGTCATTGTATTCTATTAGTTAAGTGCTACCATTTGCTATATCGTACGTGACGATTGGACTAATAGGACCGAAGATACATAACTAAGGCCCTTTTGACATGCTACTCCATTTAATTTTTATACCTTATTGTATTTTATTAGCTAAAACCTTTCATTTGAGGTGCTGCACGTCATGATTAGAATAATAGACCGAAGATACACAACTAAGGCCCTTTTGGCATGTTGCTCTATCCGATTTTTCTATTTCATTGTTTTCCATTGGTTAAATCCTATCATTTGAGATACTGTACGTCACGATTGGACTTATAGAAACGAAGATATATAACTAAGGCCTTTTTGACATGCTGCTGTATTTGATTTTTCTGTCTTATTGTATTTTATTGGTTAAATCCTATCATTTGAGATACTGTACGTCACGACTGGACCAATTGGAGCGAAGATACATGATGCCAGAATGATTTATGGATGAAAAAAATATATATATTTTTAAATTTACTATTTCGTTGTGGGTAATATTATATTCAACAGCGATGCCAAATTTCTGATGCTAAAATGATTGATAATGAAAGTTGGATATACATTTTTATGTATATAATGACATCGAGTAAACGGTAAAACCCTGAACTAAATATATATAATATTTTCACCGTACCATCATTTTAGACTCAAACATTTTCTGGAATAAACTTATATAACTCAGTAAGGGATAAAAAGAGAAAGCCGATATTTTAAAATACCAACACGGTATCAAATCTCTAATCAGTGAGATGGTTAAAATTCTTGTAACAAGTACAGAAAAAAAGTTACATAGGTGTTGTAAAGTAGCGTCGATATACAGATGCTACTTTGCAAGACGATGCTAAATTGATGGTAAAAGCATAATGTATCGATGCCAAAATGATAGTAGGATGTATATATGTAAATATATATATTTATATATATAAATATATATATATATATATATATATATATATATATATATATATATGTATATATAATTACTAACAAGATCAAAGAAAATGATTATTGCAACAAACCTCTCAAACATAAATTTAACATTGAGTGTTTAATTATGTAAAGTACAATGAAAAATGACTAATACTCATGATTAAGATATAATAAACTCACCACTAAATTGTTCATTTGTCTCGCCAGGTCCAAAACTGATTTAGTTCCGTTGACATTAATATTATAGGCAAGTTTTAGATTTTCGTCGAATTTAACAGTGGCAGCCACATGGAAGACGATGTTTACTTTAGACATTAAAGTTTGCCTGTCTGTGATGTTTAATCCTAAACCTGATTGTGTGCAGTCTCCAGATATTGCTTCTACTTTGTGTCTGAATTTTGGGCACTCCTTCTTTAATCTATCAAATACCTAAAATAAGAGTAATAATTAAAAAATTTTAATTTTTACAGATAAGAAGAGATACATTTTTAATTGCTAAATTTAAATTGCTTTAATTAAAAAAGTTTTTCTAATTTCGACTAAAACAAAAGCGTCAAAATAGTTTATACGTCATTTTGTTTAAATTTAAGACTAAGAACACAAAAAATTTGAGTATCAGTGAATTTTAGAGAGTATGGCCAAAAAAGAGGCTGATGAAACAATTACCAATAGAATTGAAAAGGTATTCTTCAAGGCCATCAGAGGTCTGGAGGATGGCTCCAATCAGATACCTGCATTTGACAACTGGCAATAAACTTTTTGTGTTAAAACTGGAACGTTATTTCATTTTATTTCATTTTTTTAAGATAGTAATATTTCTACCATGGTACATTGCAATATTATTCTAAGCAATATTTAACTATCTGCTTTATAATACAAATGTACTACGATATTTACATTTTTATGGCAATTAATACTCATGAATAATACACCTGAACAAAAAATAATAACAAAGGGAATTATATTAATTTAGTAAATACTGTCCGTTTTGAAATGATCCTTTTTGTCGGTTTTGTCCAATAATCTACAAGAAAAATTATAAAACGTATCGTGTTGTTGACCCAGAAAACTTTAATAACTATATAATTAAGTAATTATATCATAATTTACTGCATTTTCATAAAAGAAAATTTAATTAAAAACTCGTGTTTTTAGTCTTACATAAGTTTATTTATAAAATTGGTTTAGTTGCTTGCATAAAATTTGCATTTTTTTCATTTGCCCCGGTCTATCTGAGCAACAATTATCAAATTCACGTAAAATTGTATACAGAGGTTTGAACGTTTTAAAAGGTATGTGAGGGATAGCTGATAAGAATTCCATAAAGATGTATAGCTAATTTTCCCTTGTTTTTTTAAACAATCGTAAATATTGAGAAAACAATTGTTTTTCTATAAAACATTTCTTATAGATTTTAGAGAAATATATTTTAAATGAAGGTTTGAAAATCTTAGCAATTTCTTTACTTTTCGTGTTTCTAAATTAGAACATAATAAAGAATTGACCGAGACAATTGCAAAAACCCTTATTTTTACAGTAATTTATAAACGTTAACAACTTTGTTTTTTTGCATAATCCCATATAATATAACTAATTAACATTATTGTAATTAATAATCTATTGAAGTGTGTTAAATCTCAGCTTGATCGACTAAATAGTTTATAAGTTATTGAATTTGTTGATCCCAGAGCGATTATTTAAACACCTGTACATGCCCAAACAGTCACCCTAGAAATATTTAGCAGATCTAAATCGATTATTTGGGGCTTCGGTATTAAGATGTATTTAAAAATTTCAACATTTTATCAAAATTGCTATTAAAAAAACGGTTAAAACAGTTAAAACTTTTTAGCTTATAAACAACTAAAATAACTTTACTGTTTTATGTTAAGTTCTTATGTCACATGCTTTTAAGTAGGCTAACTAAATAGATGTGTTTAGTTTAGGTTATTAAGTTATTATATTTTTTTCATAATGGTAATACCTTATTTTGACATTATTATCGAAATTATCGAACAGAGCGCACTTTTTTGTATGCGAATGTCTTAGTTTTTCATATTTCGTTTATGTCACATTACCGTACGTTCGATAAATAAAAGATGTTTAACTCATACACATAAGAAAAATCTAATAAAGACAGATCAGGAGATCTAGCTGGCCACTATAAAATTAGCGTCTACCAATTCATCTATTAGGAAAACATTTTTTAGGTATTAATGTACATGTCGTGCATAATACGGTGATATACCATATTGCTGATACTATAACAAATTATCCGGTAGCTGAAAATTTTGATTATTTAAGAATATTCGCTGGAAATTCTCCGCTGTTAAAGTAAAATCGAATACTTGTCACCATTCAATAAACAGTTAGTTTCAAATGGTCCCACAATTTAATTACCGAAGTTTTCCGCCCACACGTTGACTGTCTGTGGATACTGAGTGTGCCCTTCTAGCGCCTAGTGCGGGTTCTCTTGTGGTCAGTACCTACAATTCTGCCCTATCCGACAAAACACATTTTCTCAGGAATTGTGGATCATGATGACATCATCCATCCTTAATTCGCAAAATTCTTGTCTAGAATCAAAATCATCTTCATTAAGTATATGAATCACTTGCATTTTATATTGGTGCCACTTATTCTCTTTTGCAGACTTTAAAATAGACTTGTTACATATCGATTGCTCCATAGTAACTTAACAGTTAGGTAGGTTTATGAGAATTTTCTTGTACTAGTTATACATATAATATCCAATTGTTCATCTTGCGTACGGCCTGGATGGCCTTTTTATATTTATAACCGGCATTGCCAAAATTTCTATACTTGAATCAGTATGCAGTAAAAAATATGATATAAATAAAAAATATAGATGAGATAATTTTAAACAAAAATGTTTGTTACCTTTTTTGTATACAATAAACCGTCCTCTCAAAAATAACGCTTGAAGCAACCAACGATTTTGAATGTCAGTTACGCGCGCGAAATCAATTTTACAAAAAAAAATATATCAACTATCTTTTTGATAGTTGATATAATTCGATATCTTTTGATAAAAGATTCCTTTCGACAAAACTCAAAATGCTTACAGATAAAATTTTTTGTATTTTGCAACAAATAATATCAGTTTTTATAAAGTTGTTAAAAAAATAAACATTGCCCGATTTTTGCCATCTATACGATTTTCATAAGATCAATAACATTTATCACTTTTATTGACCGGTCGTAAAGGAATTTTTATTGTTAAAGCTGAATCTTCAAAACCACTGACATCAAAATTTTGATTTTGAATTTTGGCCACAATTATGAGGCATTTGTCTAAAAATTGCTGAATTTAAACTCTTACGGAACATTGTAAAACGTTTAAACTTGGTTCTTTTTGACTGCATTAGAATTTTACTTGAACTTGATATATAGATATATATATATATATATATATATATATATATATATATATATATATATATATATATATATATATATATATAATATATATAAAAGTGTAATATCATACCCTTATTCCTGTGAAGAGATAGCAGTTTGAATTCGTTAAAATTCTACAATATAAATTATTAACAATAATAACATAACTAACATAACTTAACAAATATACAAACCTAAAAATAGAATCAAGAACAATGCTATTTCTTACGCCATTAAGTAATTTGACAATTGTACCATAAAATTTACAATATGTCAATGTCAATAAAACTTAAACAGTCATACAACCTAAAACTTTAAATAACTAAAAATAACTAAACCCTGCTGTTTCACTTAAAATAAACATAGGTTTACTTTTACATCCCCTACCAAAAAGGTATGATAAACCATCTAAGTATATCGTTTATCACAAGGTATCAATTTTGAAATATGGAAATAATTCATATCATTCTTTTTGTATCCAATATCTACTTCATAATATAATGTATTTGAAATTTGTTTTTTTTTATTTGAAATGGACCTATTCTTACTTCGTCAAGTTTTTTTCTATTTAGTTTTGATTTATTTTCTACATATGCCCAATCTCCCTCTTTGAATTCATAGGATTTTCTATTTTTGTCATACAGTTTTTTATTATATTCATGATGTCGTACTAAATTTTTATAGGCTATTTCTTTATCTTTTGATGCATTTGTTGTCTCACACAGTTCCTCGGGAACAATCGGATCTGCTTTTCCAAAAGCAAATATTCTGGGCTATATCCGGTTACAGAATGATATGTTTTATTGTATTCCTCTATACATTCTTCAGCTATTTTTATCCATGCTCGAATTCTAGTTTCATTTTGTTTGCATCTTACTCTGTTAACTAATGTCTGATTAAGTCTTTCATTTAATCCATTCGAGAATGGACAGTCTACTGCTGTAAAAATTAATTGAATATTTAAATGTTTCATATGATTTCTAAATATTTTGGAATTAATTCCTGGATACTGATCTGTTAATAATGTTTTGTGGGGTGTTTATCTTGAATTTTGGTGATTAATTTTATGAAATCATCTGTGGTCTGATTTTTAGAAGTAACTGCAAACGCATATCTGGTGAAGTGATCTACAAGTAAGTGGAGGTATTTTTTTGATGAACGATTGCCACCAAATCCTCCTATTGTATCTAAGGACATTATCTGGAAAGGTTCTTTTGCTGGACCCAATTGTGACAAAAGACCATATTTTGGACCGATTCTTGTTTTATTTTTACAGCAGATCTCGCATTTTTGAGAGATATCCTTTGCTAGTGAATCTATATTCTTAATGTAGTAAAAATTTCTAATTTTGTTTGGTACTTTACCAGCACAAATATGACCATAAAATTTATGAGCTTTTGTTATTAACTCTTTTCCAAATCTTTGGATAAATTTTTTTTTTCATTCTTCCTTAATTTATAAAATATATCTTGGTTCAAAATGGTTCCTCTCATTGTATCTATAACTTGTCGATTATTACTTTGCTCTTGTTTTATCTCAGTTAATGTGACTAGGTTTACTGTTCTTATGCTTGTTTCTGCATTTTTCATATTTTCCAAAACTGGGTTTCTAGAAAGGCAGTCTGCTTTTACATTTTCTTTTCCAGGTTCATATTTAATGTCGAAGTCAAATTGTGAAAGAAAATGTGTCATATCTCCTAATTCTTCATCTGGTCTTGTATGAAGTTCTCTTCCCTCAAGGGGTTTATGATCAGTAATAACGAGAAATTTTCTTCCCATTAGCCAGTATTGCCAAAATTTTATTGCTTCTTTAATTGCCAGGCATTCTAAAAAAATAGCCTTTTTATTTTTTTGATATTTGTTCAATTTTTTTGAAAAGTATGTTACGGGTTTTATTTCTCCATCTCTTTATTTTTGTTTCAGAACCGCACCAATTCCTAGAACACTAGCATATGTATATATAGTTGTAGGAGCATTTGGGTTAAAAATGGCTAGTATAGGTTCAGAAAAGAGGATATTCTTTGCCCTATCAAAAGCTGTTTGGCAGCTTAAAGACCAGTGGAATTTGATATCTTTTTTAAGTAAATTATGTAGTGGCTCTAATAACCTAGCTGAATCTGTTATATATTTGTGGTAAAAATTTACTTTTTCCAAAAGATGTCGTACTTTTTTTCTTGTGTCTGGTGCTGGAAAATCTCTGATCGATATTAAATTATCATGTAACGGCCGAACTGAATTGTTTCCCACAATGTGTTTATTAATTTTCAGTTTTGCAATTAGTTTCCTTAACATTTGTTCTGACATTTATCGTTTTAAACATATTCCTATCTTCTTGAATATCTAATCCTAACTTTCTTGCCACCTTTGAATTCAGAAGAGTAACATTTGAGCCTGGGTAATAAACTCCACATAATTCTTTATTATTTAGGAATACTTTTAATTTGATCGATGGCAGCAAATCTAGTTTTTTTTTGTTCAGTTACTGTTTCATTTAATGTCTCCTGTATAGCAATATTATTAATATAATTAATATCATTTGATTTGTTTTCTTTTGTTACCTTTTTATCTTTTTGCTTTAAACGGCATATTGCCTCTGGATGAAACCTCCCAGGGAATCCTTTTTTATCACAATATTAACAAGTAGTTTTCTGTTCTTCTGGTATTATAGTAGTTTTTTGATAAACAATTGGTTTTTTCTTTAATTTATTCTTCTTTTTTATAACTCAACTTTACAATTTTCGTAATTTACCTACCAATTTTTCCAAACCAAAAGAGAAGATTTTTTGCCTTTCGTATTCTGGCAATCTTTTCGAGCATTTAATGCCACACATACAATGAGGCTTTAACATTTTTGTAGGCATGTTTTTGCCTCTTTTCCGCTAACTATTTTTCGTTTGCGAACATTACAGGCCCAATTTTGTTCATTTACTACACGTTTTTTACCTTTTTATTTGCACTTAGTTATAGTTTGTAACTTTCTTTTGACACTTTTCTCTTCTAAAAAATAACTTCGTTATGTTCATATTGGAATTGCATACATCACTGCTTAGGGATAAATCATCGAAGATTTTTTGTTATTGCTCCATTAGTCGTAGGAGTAATAACAGCGAAAACAAAGGTAATCTTTTAACTTTGTTTTTCGCTGGTTTACCTTTACGTCTCACATCATTGTCGTGTGAGAGTTCAGCTTCATTTTGCAATTATTAAACAACGGATGTGTTGTACAACTTTTAACAATTTAACACTATTCCGAATTAAATAAAATGGTTACAATTATTTTAGTTGATGACAATTCCACCAGGTACCAGGGTACATAACATTATGTCTGGATGGTAAATAACAGTGCACACATTTAGTAGGTAAACACCACCAAGTTCACATAGTGTTGTTTGCCTTTTACTGGCAGTGGACTTGGTGTTTATTAAAAAGTCAATAACTTGCAGTAAAATTGTCTCTAGACATAGTATGATTTACCTCTGTATAGAGCCAGAAAAGTCGTATTCAAAAGTGCAATAATCCCAATTTTGATAAAAATGGACAGCGATTTATTGATAATGGCTTTTGTTGTTTTCTCCAGATAGGTTCTTGGATTATTAGGAGTTAGTTTGTAGTCTAAAGTATTAACGAGATTAAAGAGTTTATTAATGTAAGACAAAGTGTTTACGAGGATCACTGTAGTGGGTTCCAATGTTGAGGTTTTTGGAATTTGTTCGGAAATATGATGCAATAATTTGCGCTTCTCAGTTTCACTAGAGATCTAAGTTCTCTGGTTTCACTCTTCTATCACAACCTATTCTTCTATTCAACAACCTATCTGGAGAAAATAACAAAAGCCATTACCAATAATGACTCTCTTCCTGTTGACATCAAAAAATCTCTAATTACTCGTGAAAAGTCTTCAAAAACACCTCGACTATATGACCTTCCCAAAATTCACAAACCCAATATTCCTCTATGTCCCATTGTCAGCGCATACAACCACCCTACACAATTATTGGCCAAATATTTGGCCAAAACTCTACAACCTTTGGCCGAAAATGCTTCATCCTTCGTCAAAAACTCTTTTCATTTCATTGAACTTTTTTAACAATACCATATATCACCTTTAGACATTCTAGTTAGTTGCAATATTGTCTCACTCTTTACAAACATTCTTATGGGTGAAACTCTTAACATTCTGAAAACTAAATACAGTATCCAACAAGACCACTTATCTCTCATTAAACATTGTATGTCCAACACCTATTTCATCATCCAAAATTAATTCTACAGACAAATAAATGGTGCTCCAATGGGCTCCCCTCTATCTTAAGTAATTGCCAATATCTTTATAGAGGACTTCTAAACCCGAACACTGTCTACATCAATGCTCAAGCCCACATATTTGCTATGGTATATTGATGATACATTCGTCATTTGACCCCATGGCAGCAATGCTTTGGTGTCTTCTCACTGAATCGTATACATCCTAGTATCCAGTTCATGATGAATATGGAAACTGATTCAGCCCTACCGTTTCTCGATGTTTTTATAAAGAAATAAAAGTCCCAAGGTTTTCACTACTCTGTTTATCGAAAATTCACACACACCAATCGTTACTTGCATGTTAACTCTCACCATCCACCTTCACAAATTAATTCAGTCATTAATACCCTTCTCTTCAGATCAATACGCCTTTCCGATGATGCTAGTAGACCAGCTGAGCTCTTTTGTTTAAAACAAGCGCTAATCCAAAACGCTTACCGTAAAAATCACATCAATAGGAGCATCAACAGACATTAATCTCCCACTCAATCTCAATCCAAAGACTCAGACCCTTACCATACGAAAGCTTTTCTTCCTTATATTAAAGGTGTCACTGACAAAATCGACAAAATTCTTAAACCAAGAGTAATAAAAACAATATTGACCCCTCAACAAAAACTTTCATCTCTTGTCCGATCAATCAAAGACAATATTCCAAATAAATAGCACGGATTTTATAAAATTCCTTGTGCAGACTGTCCCCGATCCTATATAGGTCAAACAAATCGTAGAATCCAAAAAAATTTTTTTTGTTTTTTTTACTTTTTTACTTGAGAAAGGCAATCAGCCGAAACAACTGTAGTGATAAGAGTTAAAATAAATTTTGTGGAAGTTTGAAAACAAAGTTTTCAGTGTTTTATTGTTACATAAAATGAATTTCCATCAAGTAACGGTCGAATCCATCCACTAACCATAACTATCACCATAACTTAACTAAAAAGTTTAAGAACTGTATATTACTAACAAAAAACAAAAGAAAGAAAATATTTCCGTTAGTCCATAAACTAATTTTGATAATAATCACCTCAGAGATCAGACATTGCACTTCGCTTCATTCGCATTTAATAACATTATTATGTTTACCATATTTCTTTTTTCATCCAGCCTGAAACCTATTCGCCTCTCGAAGTCCACCCTCTCATTTGCATACCTCTGACACTTGAAAAGGATGGTGAAAACGTCCGACAACCCACAAACAGTATAGTCTAGAAAGGTAGATTTGCCTATCCTATTTGTGGAGGTGCCAAAACTACCATGGACTGTTAGAAACTGCATCAGGAAGTAGTGCAGTTTCCTAAACTTACATTTCCGCCACGGCCATAGATCAGGAATAAGTTCCTTCGTCAACCTTGTCTTTCAGACATCATTCGTTCATTTCCTCTGCCACTCTTCTATCGTTCTCTCTCTTTATTTCTCATCTATATTCTCATGCATCCTCCTTGTATACACCCTCGCTCACTCTTTGTACAACAAGATCATCGTTATCACCCCTCGAATGATATACAGAGCCATATTTGAAATTACAGAGGAATTAATTTCTGTTAATAAACACAACACTAAAATTAACAACCAAAGTGATAACAAATAAACAATGAAATTATAACACTAACTAAAGAACAAGGTTTGCTTTTTTTAATGGATGTATATTTCTGTTGGTTATATTCCATAATAGATCTTTTTCCACGAATGTTATTGAATATTTGTGTTGGTCTTAATGACCAAAATTGTGTTGTTTATTTTAAGTTCGTTATTTGTGCAAAAGTTTATCATCAGTTCTCCATTTTCGTTTTTACCATTCTCGCTATGTTTTTGCTTAATTCCAGGTATTACTTGATTACCTACTCGAATGTTAAAATACCCTAATATTATTGTCTTTTCTTTAACTTCATCCACTAATTGTTGTAGTTCGACATAAAACGTTTCCCTAAAGCTTCGGAGCGTGTTATTTGTTATTTTAAACTAATTGTTTAAATAAAAAATTACTAAAACTAGGGTGCTGTCTCTTACAAAATAAGTAACAACTATGCCAATATTATATTAGTATATTTTTAATTGTGTACCATTTTCTTATATATATACGTAAAACCATACTTAAAGCTACTTAAAGCGTTATGGTTAGCTGGTGTTTGATGGTCTTTGGCTTTATGGTCATTGGGCAAAGCCGATGACCACCAGCTTGATGTATGGTTCCACCAAGTGGTATGCTTATATATGTATATGTATATAAATATATATATATATATATATATATATATATATATATATATATATAAATATATATATATATATATATGTATATATATAATATATATATATATATATATATATATATATATATATATATATATGTTGAACAATTATTCCGGGAAAATATCCGTTGGTCATTTTTTAATTGCAGACGTTTCGCCAAGGTCTCACTTGGCATCTTCTGTGCGTTGTCTTCGGTCTCGTAGTCGGTAACTGAATGAGCTGCGCTCAGTCCTCACTTCTTTTATATCGTGCGCTGTTCGAGCGGATCGTCGCTGATTGGCCGTATTCGTTACGCCGCTAGGCCCCGCCCCCTGGGGAGCGAAGCTCAGGCAGTCAGTTTGATGTTGGCGTCTCGAGATTATGGACTTCCAAGCTTGGGGCAGATTTAAGGAGTCGTCACGTTTGTTAAGAAGACCTTCTTTTTCAATTTCTATAGATTCTCTGATGGTTCTTGTTTTGAAGTGTTCAATGTTGGCTATTTGTTTGCAACTTTCGAAGTTTATTTTATGGCCTGTGTTATGCTCGTGTTGAAATAGAGCAGATGTTAGCTGTCTGTTGCGAATTGCTAGTTTGTGTTCCTCTAATCTTGCGGAAATTCTCCTGTTGGTTTGTCCGATGTAGGTTTGGTGACAGGTTCCACATGCAATTTTGTAAACACCCTGATTTTCCAGTTTGGTTGCATCTTTGGGGTTTCTTAAGATCGATCGAACTGTTTGCTTCGGTTTGTAGATTGTCGATATGTTCTTTTTTCGGAGAATGCGCCTATCTTGTCGGTGGTTCCTTTCACGTATGGTAGAATAGCTCTTGGTTGATTTTTGTTGTCTTCTTGTGTGTTTTGTGTGGTCTTCCGTTGTTTCTTTATTGCTTTGTAGATGGTGTTTGAGCTGTATCCATTTTGTTTCAGTATTGTTTTTATGTTCTTGAGCTCTGCATTTCTATGTGTAGTACAGGTCAGGCTATTTGATCTTGATATCAGAGTGTCAGCTACTCCTTGTATTTGGGAAGGATGGTGGTGCGAGTTGGCTTGTAGATATCTATCGGTGTGAGTTGGTTTTCTATATACTGTGTGTTCAAATTTACCACTCGGTGTTTTTATTGCGAGAACATCTAAAAATGGAAGTTGGTTGTTATCTTCAATCTCCAGGGTGAATTGGATTTTTGGGTGTTGATTATTTAGATGATTAAGAAATTGTTCAAGTTCTACTCTTCCATGGGTCCAGATCACAAATACGTCATCTACGTATCTTAGCCACAGTTTCGGTTTTTTATCGTATGTTTTGATGGCTTTTTCTTCAAAGTAAATCATGAACATATTGGCCACCGCCGGTGATAATGATGAACCCATTGCTGCTCCATCTGTTTGTCGGTACATTTGTCCATCGTACATGAAGTATGCATTGTTGAGGCAGTGGTGAGCTAGTTCTATGATATGGTCAGGAAGGTCTTCGTATTCCGATATTAACTGGAGTGCTTCGTTTACTGGTACGTTGGTGTATAATGACTTGACATCGAAACTAGCTATAATGTCATTGTTGTTGAGTGTAGTTGAAGTCAATATTTGTGTGAAGTGGTGTGAGTTTTTAACGTATGAGGATGCCTTTTCCGTGATGGGTTGGAGTATCTGCGCTATGTACCGTTCAAGTTTTTGTAGGGGTGAATTGAATGCGCTAACGATGGGTCGCATAGGTACACCTGGCTTGTGGATTTTGGAAGACCGTAGAATTTTGGGCATCTACTGGATTTTTCTCTTGGTATGAGTGCCCTTTTTGTTGTTTCGTCGATAGGAGATTTGTTGATTTTAGTTTTTGTAGTTTTCTCCAAGTATGTGGTGGGTCCCTCGATACCGCTTTATATGTTTCATCTTTTAGGAGGTCTTGCATTTTTGATTTGTATTCCCCGATGTTCATGACGACAGTTGTGTTTCTTTGTCGGCCGGTAGTATGATGATGGATTGATTTTTATTGAGGTGTTTGAGGGCTTGATGCTCCTTGTGCGTGAGATTAGGCCTCGGTGGTTTCGCTTTTCTGAGGATGCTGGCAACCCGGTGTCTTATTTCCTCTGCATCTTGCTCGTTTAATGTTGTTAAGCTTGATTCAACATTGGCTATGATTTCCTCTTTGGGTATTACTTTTGGTGCGATGGCATAGTTGAACCCTTTCTCCAGAACGCTCTTTTCGGGTTCAGAAAGAGGATAGTCTGACATGTTATGTACAGTATGTTTGTTGCATGTTGGCTGTGGAAATTTCGTTGTTTTTGGTTTGAGCTTTTCTATCTTTCCCTCTAGCTTTTTTGTTGAAATTTGTTTATCTGTTTCAATGCGCCAGTATGTAAGTAATTCAAGTTGGTTCCATAGAAGTGCATGAATGGTTTCGCTCAACTGTAGATGTAGTTTGTACAGGCGGTTCTCAACCACGCTTATGTTGAATCGTGTTTTCTTTATTTCTGCTCTAAGTAGAGCAATGCTGGCTTGTTTTAAAATGGCTTTAGTCTTTCTCGTGTTTGTATGATGAGAAAGTTTTGTAAATGTGGGTTGAAGGTCCAAGTCTCGGCATTGTAGTAGGAAGGTGAGGTTGCATAGTAATTGACATCTCTTTTTCCTTAAACTCTCATAAGTTTTGGTGGCATAAATGTCTCCTCCCCGTAGAGGTGAATAATGTTAGTTGAAGTGTTTCACGGATGGAGTAATATGTTGAACAATTATTCCGGGAAAATATCCGTTGGTCATTTTTTAATTGCAGACGTTTCGCCAAGGTCTCACTTGGCATCTTCTGTGCGTTGTCTTCGGTCTCGTAGTCGGTAACTGAATGAGCTGCGCTCAGTCCTCACTTCTTTTATATCGTGCGCTGTTCGAGCGGATCGTCGCTGATTGGCCGTATTCGTTACGCCGCTAGGCCCCGCCCCCTGGGGAGCGAAGCTCAGGCAGTCAGTTTGATGTTGGCGTCTCGAGATTATGGACTTCCAAGCTTGGGGCAGATTTAAGGAGTCGTCACGTTTGTTAAGAAGACCTTCTTTTTCAATTTCTATAGATTCTCTGATGGTTCTTGTTTTGAAGTGTTCTGCCTGATTCTGTCTGTTCAAACTGACTGCCTGAGCTTCGCTCCCCAGGGGGCGGGGCCTAGCGGCGTAACGAATACGGCCAATCAGCGACGATCCGCTCGAACAGCGCACGATATAAAAGAAGTGAGGACTGAGCGCAGCTCATTCAGTTACCGACTACGAGACCGAAGACAACGCACAGAAGATGCCAAGTGAGACCTTGGCGAAACGTCTGCAATTAAAAAATGACCAACGGATATTTTCCCGGAATAATTGTTCAACATATTACTCCATCCGTGAAACACTTCAAACTAACATTATTCACCTCTACGGGGAGGAGACATTTAATGCCACCAAAACTTATGAGAGTTTAAGGAAAAAGAGATGTCAATTACTATGCAACCTCACCTTCCTACTACAATGCCGAGACTTGGACCTTCAACCACATTTACAAAACTTTCTCATCATACAAACACGAGAAAGACTAAAGCCATTTTAAAACAAGCCAGCATTGCTCTACTTAGAGCAGAAATAAAGAAAACACGATTCAACATAAGCGTGGTTGAGAACCGCCTGTACAAACTACATCTACAGTTGAGCGAAACCATTCATGCACTTCTATGGAACCAACTTGAATTACTTACATACTGGCGCATTGAAACAGATAAACAAATTTCAACAAAAAAGCTAGAGGGAAAGATAGAAAAGCTCAAACCAAAAACAACGAAATTTCCACAGCCAACATGCAACAAACATACTGTACATAACATGTCAGACTATCCTCTTTCTGAACCCGAAAAGAGCGTTCTGGAGAAAGGGTTCAACTATGCCATCGCACCAAAAGTAATACCCAAAGAGGAAATCATAGCCAATGTTGAATCAAGCTTAACAACATTAAACGAGCAAGATGCAGAGGAAATAAGACACCGGGTTGCCAGCATCCTCAGAAAAGCGAAACCACCGAGGCCTAATCTCACGCACAAGGAGCATCAAGCCCTCAAACACCTCAATAAAAATCAATCCATCATCATACTACCGGCCGACAAAGGAAACACAACTGTCGTCATGAACATCGGGGAATACAAATCAAAAATGCAAGACCTCCTAAAAGATGAAACATATAAAGCGGTATCGAGGGACCCCACCACATACTTGGAGAAAACTACAAAAACTAAAATCAACAAATCTCCTATCGACGAAAACAACAAAAGGGCACTCATACCAAGAGAAAAATCCAGTAGATGCCCAAAATTCTACGGTCTTCCAAAAATCCACAAGCCAGGTGTACCTATGCGACCCATCGTTAGCGCATTCAATTCACCCCTACAAAAACTTGAACGGTACATAGCGCAGATACTCCAACCCATCACGGAAAAGGCATCCTCATACGTTAAAAACTCACACCACTTCACACAAATATTGACTTCAACTACACTCAACAACAATGACATTATAGCTAGTTTCGATGTCAAGTCATTATACACCAACGTACCAGTAAACGAAGCACTCCAGTTAATATCGGAATACGAAGACCTTCCTGACCATATCATAGAACTAGCTCACCACTGCCTCAACAATGCATACTTCATGTACGATGGACAAATGTACCGACAAACAGATGGAGCAGCAATGGGTTCATCATTATCACCGGCGGTGGCCAATATGTTCATGATTTACTTTGAAGAAAAAAGCCATCAAAACATACGATAAAAAAACCGAAACTGTGGCTAAGATACGTAGATGACGTATTTGTGATCTGGACCCATGGAAGAGTAGAACTTGAACAATTTCTTAATCATCTAAATAATCAACACCCAAAAATCCAATTCACCCTGGAGATTGAAGATAACAACCAACTTCCATTTTTAGATGTTCTCGCAATAAAAACACCGAGTGGTAAATTTGAACACACAGTATATAGAAAACCAACTCACACCGATAGATATCTACAAGCCAACTCGCACCACCATCCTTCCCAAATACAAGGAGTAGCTGACACTCTGATATCAAGATCAAATAGCCTGACCTGTACTACACATAGAAATGCAG
>OU898278.1:73885821-74128321 GCA_918026665.1 Diabrotica balteata | reverse complement strand
ATATATATATATATATATACATATATATATATATATAAATATAAATATATATATATATATATACATATATATATATATATATATATATATATATATATATATATATATATATATATATACATATACATATATATATATATATATATATATATATATATTATATATATATATATATATATGTATATATATATATAAATATAAATATATATAATATATATACATCTATATATATATATATATATATATATATATATATATATATATATATATATATATATATATATACAGGGTGGTCCTTCAGTAATTGTACAAACAGAAACCGCAGATTCTATACTTTAAAATATTACGATTTAAGCTAAATTGTTTTAATAAAATGTTGATATTAAAAAAGATACAGGGTGTTAAAGTAGAAATTTAAAATTTTATTTTTAGCTATAACTTTCACGTTTGTAAACATTTATATATAAAAATTTACAGCGAGGTACTATTTAATATTAGAAAATTATAATTTAATTCATACTTTGATATAGCTAATGGAGGGCGCCACATATGCCACATACGTGGCATACATTTGCACTTGACTTTTTTGTTCTTTAAGTTACCGGTATTTTTGAGAAAAAATAATAAAGATACATTATTTTAACAAAAAAAAGATATACTAGTTAATAACTTCAAAACTCAACATTTTTCGAGATAATCGCATTTTACAAAATCAACTGCATAATTCTGATTTAACGCAATTACTCCAGGCAATGAAAGAAAAATAGATAAAAACATCAATACTTCTGAATTTTGTTATAAAATACCTTTAATAACGTCAATAGTTAACGAAATATTAAATAAAATAAATATATCAGCAGGATAATTAATAATAGGATTTGATAAAATAACAGAATAATTGGATTTTACATCAAACATTTTACGTTTTGTATTAAATTAAAGTCATAATTAAAACATTTTATTTACAAACTAAATAAAAAAACAGTTAAACTAAATAACATTAAACTTTTTGTCAAAGTAAGTGTTCGATATGTCCACCATTTTCTTTAATTCATTTGTCAATACATTCCATAAAATATCGTCTCATATTAAATAGCATCATTGCTTCTAAAGAAACTGCTGCAGTATTTATTACAGTTGTTTTAAGTATAATAATAAGTAATTTTTTAGAATTTTTATGAATTATGTAATTATATTATTATCTCACCACAAGAATATGACTACCACGAACAATCCAACGTTCAGGAAAGTGTATTTAAGTACTGTCTTACTCCGCTTTCTCTGTAATGTAATGGTAAACCATATTGTAGAAACCACATATTTCGCCTTAAGTTTGATGACAATTCTTCTAATAAATCAATAAAATCATTTTATAAAAAATGTAAATAAATCTCACCATTCAAATCGAAAGGTAATTCGCAATTTCGTAAAATATCATTCAAAATTCATATTTAAAATGCATGTCCCATGGTTTGGAACCATTGATAATTATTTTTTACAGATATTCGAATTACCTTACAATTTGAATGTCGAGATGTATTTACATTTTTTATAAAATAATTTTATTGATTTATTGTAAGAATTCTCATCAAATTTAAGGCGAAATATGTGGTTTCTACAAGATGGTAAACCATTACATTACAGAGAAAGCAGAGTGAGACAGTATTTAAATACAACTTTCCTGAACGTTGGATTGTTCATGGTAGTCATATTCTTGTGGTGAGATATTAATATAATTATTTATTTCATAAATATTTTAAAAATTACTTATTATTATACTTCTAACACTTATAATAAATACTGCAGCAGTTTCTTTAGAACCAATGACGCTATTTAATATGAGACGATATTTTATGGAATGTATTGACAAATGAATTAAAGAAAATGGTGGACATATTGAACACTTACTTTGACAAAAAGTTTAATGTTATTTACGTTAACTATTTCTTAAGTTGGTTTGTAAATAAAAAGTTTTGATTATGACTTTAATTTAATACAAAACGTAAAATGTTTGATGTAAAATCCAATTATTCTGTTATTTATCAAATCCTATTATTATATTATAATGCTGATATTTTTATTTTATTTAACAATTAATTAACTATTAACTTTATTATTTATTAAAGGTATTTTATACCAAATTTCAGAAGTATTGATGTTTTTGTTTAATTTTCTTTCGTTGCTGTTAGGTGTTAAGTTAAGGTTAAGTAGTAAAAACTGTTAAGTTTTGAAGATATTACCAAGTATACCTTTTTTTTGTTAAAATAATGTATCTTTAATATTTTTTATTAAAAATACCGGTAGCTTGAAGAGCAAAAAAGTTACGTGCAAATGTATGCCACATATGTGGCATATGTGTGCACTCTATCAGTTACATCAAAGTATAAACCAAATTATAATTGCTGATATTTAAAAGTACCCAGTTGTAAATTTTTATACATAAATGTGTGCTTTTAACCAATACTGTCGGTACTGTTTTGAACATATTATGTACACCAACTTTTTTAAATATATTTAACTCTCAATCTATAAGTGATTCATTTTTTATTCTCACCTGATTTTTATATAACTTTTAACCATATTTTAGTTGTCTCCTGATGAAGCTGTCAAAAATCAGCGAAATATAGAGCATTAAAAGAAAAAAGAGTTTTTTTTAAATAACAGACCGCATACCCGATACTCCAAAACAATAAATTGTTATTTACGTTTCGGTCACATAAATTGTTATCTACATTGGGCACTACGTGGTACAGGAAAGAAATGGCGAGTAACCGGTACTTGAAATACCACTCTACACATCCAATGAGATACATAACCTTGTAAAAGCGCTTAGCTTTAGAGTACACACGTTGACCCATACGCGGTACAAGAGGGAATCTTTGGATTTAATTAAATCCATTCTCATTGATAACTCTTACCCCATATCCATCATCAACAGATATCTTTTCTCTAAAGCTAGGGTCATTCTAGTTCGGAAACACCTAACGGTGTAATACTAGCCTTCATATCCAATAGCATACAGACGAACAATTCCCCGTTAACCCCAAAACCAGCCACAAAATATGTTTCTTTTCCCTATTTACCACAAATTACGAACAAGCTTACTAAACTAGTCGAAAAACTTACCCGTCAAAATGTCCCTAAAAAATACTAAAACCATTGGAAAGTTATTCTCTAAGCCTAAAACTCCACTAAACTCGTTAGAATACACTTATGTTGTTTATCAGATTCCCTGTTCTGAATGCAACTCCTGCTACATTGGCCAGACCAGTCAATCACTTCTAGGGCGTATAACTTCACATAAAAGCGACATTGGACTTTCCAAATCCTCTTGTGCCCTTGCACAACACGCCATTTCCACCAAACATCACATTGACTTCTCAAATACTAAACTACTGGCGTAATAAAATAATCATCAGAAACGCTCCCTTATTAAAATGTGTGAGATCCTCAAAAACTCATCTGCAATAAACAAAAGAACCGACATCGACAATTTGAGCCAGGTTTACCACTCTCTCATCTTACGAAATAAATAATACCAATTTATTAAAATTCCTTTGTAAAAGGTATATATTATGAACCCAAACGGGTTAAGTTAAACAGACAAAACGTTTTCGGAATCCATATTCCATCATCAGTGTCAAAGAGTACATGAATGTATCCACTAAATGTATGGGTAAAAACCCGTTAACAAATAATTGATTACAATTAGTTAACAAAATTTCTTATAATGACTTAAGATGTTAAAGTTACCGTTGGATTAGGTAACATGGCGACATATGACTCCACGTTGAAGTTGCTAGTCTTGATGATGGAATATGGATTCCGAAAACGTTTTGTCTGTTTAACTTAGCCCGTTTGGGTTCTTAATATATACCTTTTACAAAGGATTTTTAATAATTTTTTTAATATATGGTATACAGCCAACTACAGGAACGTAGATTCCTTGTGGATTAATACAAATTATTCATTATTTAAAATAGCCTTATTTTCAATTCAAAATAATAACACTATCATCCCATATCTTTAAGTTTCATTAAAACATAAATTACAAAAAATTTATGAAAATTTTTCCGCCATACAAATCACCCGTCCAACTAATTATTCAATGACCCCAGTAGAAGTTCATAATTGTCTCAAACCTTGGAATTTGTTGAACATATGTTGAACATATATGAATCAATTTGCATAGATTGCAATGGATTGCAATAAATCAGTGTTTTGTTTGTCTTTAGTGGAGAACCATCTCTAAATGAAGCCAAATATTCGTTTAAAAATTTTGTAAATCTTCGTATCTACGAATAGGAATATTATTTTTTGCAAAGATTGTGTTATTTGTTTGTGTTTTTTTAAGTTAGTTCTAAATAATGAGTAAACTTCAGTACATATATAATAACATCTTTAATATACTACATATTGAGTTGTAAGTTATAAATTATTAGATCTGTATTTCTTATAAACTCTATGTCATCTATTGTATTTTAGAGAACTGATGAAGCTTTAGCAATATAAAGCGAAACGTCTTCGATAAACTTGAGTAGTTGACTTCTTTTTTTTATTTTGCCAACCTGAATGGCAGATTAAACCTCTGAATTCACTAGTTGAATACTTTATTATACATATATATATATATATATATATATATATATATATATATATATATATATATATATATATATACTCAGTATTTATTAATTTTAAACAAGCATAGAATTAATAGTAATGAGCCAGCTGGGTATTTCAAGTAAGTTGGTAAGGCTAGCAAAGCTGACGTTAAGTGTGACCAAAAATAAAGTTATGTAGAATGGAAGATCAGAGAGTTCTCAGGTTAAATAAAGACTAACGCAAGGAGGCCCACTATAGATATCTTTGTTCAATTTACTTCTGCAGACATTTAAAGGAAATAGTAATTTAAAAAGAAATTAAACAATTTTCGGAAAGGAAAGCAAGTATGGACGAAATACATATTTACGTGGAGGAGAGATAATGAAGGAGAAGAAAATTTAAAGATAAAAACAAAAGATGATATAGTTTATGATCAATAAGTGTAATTGTATGCATACCAAATATTATAAATGCACGCGAGACGTGGCTGCTCAGTTAAGTTGAAGATGAGTGGCGAGAAAGATGGGAACGCAAAATACTTAAAAGTATTTTAGGAGGGATAAATAGGGAGAAAGTATAGAGAAGAAAAGGTCCAAAGGTAGTAATAGAACAGACAGACCGAGGGCAAGATGAATAGAAAAGGTTAGGAGTGACTTAAAGGAAATAGTTTACGTAGGTATTTTAAACGTATTTTTGGTCACAGGCCTTCAACAAATCTTGTTGAACTGTAAATAGCACAATTTTGTTACTTGTTAACACCTTTTACAAATGTTTACATATTTCTTTTTTGCACATTTTTTTAAGTAGTGCACAGGTTTATCTTCAATAGGTACGATATACCCACTATAACAAATGCTGCTGTTTTTTAGTTATTTTTAAAAAATATGATAATTTCGCATCATATTCCAATTCCAATTCCAATTCCAATATTCGCATCATAATAAAAAGAGTGAAAAATCTATTAAGATCCAAATCAAATCTTAAAAAAGAAATCCCTATTGACCTTCTAACAATACTTTAATTTAATTTATACAAGCAATTTCATCTGTTATGTATATAATCGAGACTTACATAATTTTCAATAGTAAATTTATAAAAGAGTACCACTTGCAACTTTCTTACAAGTATCATTTTTCATTACACTATTTACGGACTGTAATTGAAATATAAGATTGTAAATAAAGCGGATGTTAATATTATTGTATTACTTTTTAAATGTTCATAAATCACACTGTACAGGGTACACTGCACCCAAAACGTGCATCAAAACAAAAGGTGCACAAAGTGCAACAACTCGAGCGACTTTTTCTTTTAGTTAACGGTCGTGATACTTTTGGAAGAATTCGTTATATAGCATTGCCCCAATTCCACAAAAGATCGTACGATCATTGTGAGCAAGTGAGATGATTCATTAAAACCAGTTCTGGTACCTAATACATGAATAAGTATCATCTTATATTCAAAAATAAAAAACGTTGATGACGTAGACTAATGCAAATTTATATTATATATTTTTGTTTTATTTAAAATCTCAACGGCTTAAAAAAGATTACTAATAACGAAAAAGGTAGCCTAATCCTTAACAAAAAAAAATCTGGTCGAATCTAAAAAAAGTGGATACCTTGGACATTCAGTGGAAAGAGATAAATAGTAATTTCTGTAAAACATTATCCACTGACAAATTTGTGAAAATACTGATATAGCGACAACAAAAATTTCACGGATGCAAAACTTAAGCGAGTAGCTTGGCTGCTCTTCCAATCAACCATTTCACATATAGTTCAAATAATTATACTGATAGTCAAACGTTGAAGTGCGGTAGTTACATCAAAAATCAGATACATATGTCTAATAACGTTAATTAAAATAACATTGTGACTGCGAGAAAGTCGTACTTTAAAATTATAACAATGATTTAAAGATATAGACGAATATAAATCCGTAAACGGTAAATGTTAATCAAAATAAACAAATGAACAAATAAACACATAAGCTTAACACATTCGTAGCTCTTTTTTAATAGCGGACATCCGCGGTGTAAATAATGCAACGCCTGCTTGTGCATCTGTGGAGAAGATTCGAAAGCCCACAGTACTACGACGTCTCACCAAGACCACCAAGATGATAAAAGTCATCAAGAAGAGAAAAGTGGAGTACTTCGGAGTTGTAATGACAGGTCCCAAATATAGGTTGCTATAAAAATTAAAACAAGAGAAAATAGCATTTAAACACTATCTAGTACGAAGTTTTTATGGTTGAAGAACTTGCGAGATTGATATCTAATAGATACTATTTAGGGTAACAGTGAATAAAATTAAAATAGCCATGATGGTAATCCGTGTTATAAAAGGACGTGGTATATAAAGAAGAAGTATTATTTTGGTCTAAGAGTGGGATAATATTTTTTCTGCAATTCTGAAATTCGCCAATAACCCATAGAGGTTAAGGGGATTTGAGGAGGTTGTACCTTTGTCCAGAGTTAACTGAACACTTGTCCTCGCAACACAAGCTCCCGAGGTTAGTTGATGTGAATATAGTTTTTTTAAGTAAAGCCTATCCCCTCTCTCTAACCAAGACGTTATTGCGTCGTGAAGAACCACTCATTCAGCAGGTAACCCTGTTATCACAACTCATTGCTGATATAGACCGAAAAGTTTTAGTTTCAGTACCAGGTTAGGACGTATGAAAAATGATATTAGACCGGTTCAACAATGAATAAAAGATTAATTTTACTAGCTCCTATACTGCGGTGTGGAAATGGTGGCAAAAGGAAACCACTACAACACAACACTAAAATATTTGCACGAACCAAAACGAGATGTTTCTCAGTCCGGGGCATCCCTAAATGAGAAGAGGGTTCTAATAATCCCCCTGTAAGCCACGGCAGTGAAGACCAACAATGAATAATTTTTAAAGCGTGTACAAACCGGAAAAAGGTCTACACATAGATATTATAAAGAAGAGGTTCGTGAATGCGGTCGCCAGATTTATATATATATATATATATATTATATATATATAATATATATATATATATATATATATATATATATATATATAAGGAAAGGCAGTTAAGATTTGATTTCACGTACAGTGCGTCTGTATATCCTCTTTTACGTATTTCATCCTAAAAGGAATCGACGAAGCGGCTAATTTCAAATGCTCTGAACGTAAAAACAATATTTCCTGTTGTAGTCGAAGCAACAGTAAAATGGCTCATATATGGACGTAATAGCGACATCTCACCATAAATCCGGAAACTAATTGTCGAAACCAAATTCACATTTCTGCTTTAATCTGTGCCTTTTAAGAATTGTAAAGCAAAACAGACGTTGATAAAGATGTAATTAGAGACATGGGGAATCTAAAATTGCATTCCATAACATATCTCCTCAACTAAGCAAAAATCCTTGGCGAATTAAGTAATCCTAGTACTCATAAAGAGTATACCGAGAAAAAAGGAACGGCAGTTAAGATTTGATTTTACGCACAGTGCATCTGTAGATCCGCTTTTGATCCACTTTGATCGCATTTTTCATCTATTAGTCATTAAGTAAATCTAAAAATAACAAGAAACAAGACAAAACCTCAGCACATATTCTATTCAGAAGCTTCACGGTGAAAAAATTAAGAACAAGGAAAATCTGTCTTGCGGTAATACTTTCGTTGATATACAGGAGAAAAAACATTTGGAATAGATAAAATTACGATAAAAATAAAAAAGAAGATCACCACAATAACAACAAACCATTTGTCAGTGAGAATAGTTAATAAAAACAACCCATGGATATCTGACGAAACTCTACGGAGAATGTGAAGTGAAGAAAACATAAAAATAGAAATAAGACAGAACATATAAAATACACCATATAATAACGAAAAACATGAAAGAAGCGAAAAAATCATGGTTGACGGAAAGATGGTCACAAAAAGGTACGTTTGATAAAAAATACGATGTACTTAACGTTCATAAAAAGGTTAAAGAAGCAGCTCACTTTTTCAAGAATACGGCGATGTCAATTATAAATGACAGTCAAGACAATGCAATATAGGAGACAGAGGCAGAATTGGTTCTACGAAATACAAAAATTTAAATTAAAGTATGATATTTAAAGAATTAATGGAAACAAATCTCCTGGTCACGATAAACGACGCGGGCATATCCTACGACTTCTGATGAAGGACTTGGATTTAAAGTTAATTGATATAAACAACAAAAAGGTAAAGTCCAAATACAACATGTACTCTAAACAATTTATGTGAGAACAATTGGATGTGTTGTGTAAAGCTGGTTAATGTTATTGATGGAACTAAGGGAAATCGGTAGTTATAAGAGCTTTGGATATATTACCGGAGTTAATATAAGTGAAAGCTTGGTAGCTGGCATATAGCTCGCCGGTATATATGCAGCTTAAGGATGGTAGTCTATACTCAAGTGTCATATTTGAACTAACGACATCTGCCCCAACGACAGTAGATTTTTTAACGGCATCTGTGTATACATGATAGAAGTTAGAAAATTTTGTAGGTTTTCTAATAAATATATTTTTTATTATGGAGTAGGGAGTATTATTATTTTTAAGGAAATTTAAAGATGGATTAAGGAATACTTATTGTCTAAGAAAGAAACATATTTTAAGTGTAGATGTCTTTAAGGTTTAAAATCTGGTTAAAAATAACTCAGGATATATCACTTTATTACCAATTGGTCCATCACATGTGCCACTAAGTTGAAGTAGTCGTACAATATAAGTTTTTTGTATTTTCAGTAAAATTGTATTTTCAGATCAATCATCCAGAAAATTTGAATAATTTGATTCCAAATCGATTTTTTTGTATAAAGATGACTTTTTTGTTTGTCATTCGTCGGTTCAGGTTGAGACACTAGATAAATCATCGTTGTCGATTAAATATAAGATATAGGGCCAACAGCGCTAATAGTACAAGATCCCACTACAGGATCACTTTGTTCATAACGTAGTTTATCAAACTTACATTTTTACATACATTTAAAATTAGGAGAATAAATTAACAATAGTTTGCCAGTTAAAAAGGGGCCGCTCATTTTTTGCTCTTCTTCATCTATGAAGTCGCTTGGATGGATACTGATTATTCGTCTTAGAAGGGTCTTGCTCCAAATTTCTGGTGAAGGCTGTCTCTGGATGTCTTGGGGGAGACGGATGGTCATTGTCATTGGTATTGCCAAGTCCTATCTTGTATCTTGTCTTGGATCTACATTTACATATGACGTATAGAACGACAAGCGTTACAATGATGACTATTGTTAAGATCGTGAACCAGCTTAGATAATTGTTGTCGAATGGTTCATTGATTAGTTTGTCAAGCTCTTCAGAAGACTGATTGAGTTTGTCATGGGCTATCTCGAGGTCTTCAGTATTGATCTTGCTAAGCTTCAGTAGTTTTAAGTCGAGAAGATGGATCTTATCTGAGAATTATTTGCAGCAGTTAAATGGTATTTGAAATAGGTGAATTGTAGATAACATTGTCATGAACGTCTATCAATTTCTGAGAGTGTACTCTTGTACTACCAATAACGGCATCGCACGTGGGTTGTAATTTGAGTACATGGTTGGTGTGCATGATCTCTGATTTGACGTCTCTGGACTCACATTTGATGGCAACAGACAGTGGGTTAGAAATTATGAGCTACAGGTTTATGTTGATCTTCTGGACGTTGTAATCTTTGGCGAATACTACGGAAGTCTGGCATGTTCTGGAAAGGCGTTCTTGTCAATTTAGAGCTTCGCATATGGCATCGCTCTCGAGCGGGTATAAAAGTGTGTTTTAACACATCTTGGTTCAGGCTCTCAAGGTTTTGCATGACTTAAGACTATTTATTGTAAGAAATACCAATGAATCATTCTCTCGCGCAATATAGTTATATGTTGTTGTTAATTTTGAATAAAGACCTAATATTCCGTTAATATGCCCACGTTGCTCTCGAAATGTGTATTGTTTCGTATCAGCCATTATTTATGTATATTTGAGATTATCAGAACTAGAGATTTATTTGAGAAGCCGTATGTGAGTTTGGACTTTGGAATTGAATGCCAGCATCCAAGGTATATCTTTTTCAATGGTATCCAATAATTTTTTTAAGATTTTGTCATTTTTGTCGATAACGTCTTTGAATGTTTGCATGTCTTTATATACAAGGAGGGTCTATTTGTCGTTTGAAATTTTGAAATTGGTTTTTTCATGAAAAAAGATTTCAATGGTGTTGTTGATTGGAGTTAACGTATACTTTGAGTGGATGACTGGAATCAGTCTGAGGAATCTGAATCTCATTTATACCCTGATGGAGATTGCTTTTACCATACTTATAATAATCTAGTATTTGGGGTATTTCATCCTGATTCGGAGTTTTAATGCCATGTTGACAGATTTTTAGTTTTATTTTTTTATCGGCAAAGATAAATGAAAATATTTTTAGAATTGGTAATTTGAGTTAATTTTTGACGTAATAGATGTGCGATAGGTTAAATTCATTTTGTGCGACATAAACGATATAAAATAGGTGTTGTACTACTGTTTTGGGATCAAACAGAAGGGGAATGATAAAATATTTTTGATTTTTGACAGTGTTACTATGAAAACTCATACAATATTTAAAATGATTGATTTTTATTCGAGAAAGTGCGTCCGCATTTTTGTTAGTTTTTTTCCGGTTTATGAATGATTTTATAATAGTACTGCTCAAGCTTGAGGCGCCATCTTACTAGTCTGCTTCCAAGGTCTTTTATAGAAAATAACCAGGTTAGTGAACGGTAATCAGTTATTAGGATGAATTTTCTTTCGAACAGATACGGTCAAATGTTTTACAGTCCATACGATGGCATGAGCTCTCGCTCAATGGTCAAATATCGTGTTTTAGCATTAAACAGCATATGGAGCATATTCTATAGGTAGATCTTTTCCAATGGGGCCTTGGGATAATATAGCGCCGACCGCGAGTGCACTTGCATCTGTGGTAAAAACAAATGGTTCCTCAAAGTTTGGATAGGTCAGGATCTGGTCAGAAATTAAGGAATTTTTCAAAAATTTAAAAGCTTGCCTGCAATCTAGATCAAAATTAAAAGTAACATGTTTTTGTAGTAGTCTAGTGAAAGGTTTGGAGAGTTTGGCAAAATTTAGAATAAAACGACGATAGTAACCGGCTAGACCTAGGAAAGATTTTATTTCTTTTGGTGTTTTCGGTTCAGAAAATCGTTGGATACAATCGACTTTTAAAGAGTTAGGCTTGACGCCATTTTGGATAATGAGATGTTTGAGATCCGTTACCTTTTTTCTAAGAAATTTACATTTATCAGGCTGGATTTTAAGATTAGCCTTTCGAAGAAGTTTGAAGACCTCAGTAAGACGGGGAATGTGCTTGTGAATGGTAGGGGAATATACTTTAATTCCGTCCATGTAGACAAGACATCGTTCGTTCAAAATACCTAAAAGAATATTGTCCATGACACGCTGAAATGTATACGGTGCATTTTAAGTCCAAAAGGTATACAAAGTAAATTGTCCGTTTTCAACAGAGAAGGCTGTTTTGGGAATGTCTTTGAGATCGATTTAGATCTGATGAAACCCGGAGGTAAGATCAGGAGTTGTGAAACATTGACACTTTCTTTTGAGATATTAGGAAAATATCGTCAATGATACATTCATTAATCTTGCCGTAGTCTATTACTATTCGCCATTTTTGTTCTCCCGAACAGTTCATTTTTTTGGAAAAGACGCAAACAGGAGATGACTAAGGAGAAGTAGAGGGCCAAATGATGCCTTCGTTGACCATCTTATTCACTTGAGAATTTAATTCAATATAATTATACTTTGTTTCGATACAGGACAGCGGCAAGCCGCTTATACGTATTTCGACCTCTTTAGGTCTCCTCAGAGCGGTATAGCAACTGCTCTGAATCGAAACAAAATCTACCCCGTATTAGACCAATAGTTATCAAAATAACTATTTACGGACGTAACTACGCCATCTAATAACAAAAAGAGAAATTATACGATTTCTACCTGGCGAAACCGAATTCAAATTTTTTCCCACTGTGCTTTCTAAAACTTGCAATGCAAACAGCTTGATAAATTACTTCCCTTGCCGAGTATTGTGAACAAGTATTCTTGCGTTAAATGTGATTTGGGCTTATTTTTTGTTATTGAATTTAATTTTCCATATTGTCAACCAATTCTCTAAGGTATGCAAGTAATTTTGCAGCTTTTCAGACGCTATGGCTGGGTCTTTGTTTAAAACTAAAACGACTAATACGACGTATCATGAGTCATCTGTAATAGGTATGTCAGCAGTAAAGATCAAATACAATAAGGAACCAAGGGCACTTTTCTGGGGAACTCCGGATTTAATTGAGTGGTAGGTTAAGAAATCAATATTGATTTTTTACTTGGAACGAACGTTCATTAATACAGGACTTCAGGGTAATGTACATTTCGCTTGACAGTAAAGATTTCAATTTATATCGTAAACCGTTGTGCCAGACTTTATCAAAGGCCTGCTGAATATCGGGAAATACTGAGGCATTTCTTCCAAACTTTTCTTGATTTTATTTACTATTCTATAACACTGTTAGATTGTTGAATATTTTTGACGGAAACCAAACTGGTGTTCGGATAATATGTTCTTGAATTGTACAGTTTCGCTTACTCTATTTGGCAGGAGTCTTTCAAATATCTTAGATATCAAGGGTAACAAGCTTATCGGATGATAGGAAGATGGTTTTGTGAGCAATTTACCTGGCTTCTTAGTCAATATAGTATGAGCATTTTACTGTATTGAAAAAAGGCTTAACTGTAGCATTCTATTACAGATAATAGTAAGTATGAGAACTGCTTTCCTAGGTAGACGTTTTAGGATTCTTTCATCTATTAAATCGTATGCTAGGCCTTTGTGAGAGTTGGTATTTATTATTATTCTGCGAACCTCGAATAGAAAGAATGCTTTGATTGGAGGTGATAGTTGGCAGGTTGCATCTAGATATTCGATAACTGAATCATCATTTATGTTTTGACCTAAATTTGGAGTAAATACATTTTCTAAATATTCTGCAAATACATTAGCTCTTTATTGTCAGCCTGAGCCCAACTTCTATCAGGTTTTCTTATTGGATGAATTGGTAGTGTTGGTTTCTTGAATTTCTTAGTTCCTCTTCATATAGAGTGGTCATCTGTAGAGAGATTGTTAATATAAAAATTGGAAGTGTTAATGTTGATTAACGCTAGCATTGGCTGGTATGTTAGTCTATTTAGCTGCGTCGTCGGGGCATTTGAAATTTTGCAAGCGCTCTCTTTTTTCAGTTAAAATTTGTTTGATATGTATTGGCACATTGTTGTCTTCAGGACTACCCTTTTTAGTTACGGAAGTAGATTTCCAAGCAGCGTTTTGTATTACAGTCGTTAGCTTTTGTACTGCAAATTCCAGCTCATCAGATTCTTTTATTCGGTGATCTAACGTTATATTCTGGTTAATGTTTTTTTTTTAATTTTTCCCAGTTTGTTTTTTTGTTAGATAACCTTAATGGCTGTTGATTGTATATTACAGTTGTACTTAATACTATTCATATGGCGCTATGGTCTGAATTTAGGTCAAAACTAGGATCTATTTTTAAACGCGTGTTAGGTAAACCTTTAAATATTGCAAAATCTAGAAAATCCGAAATTTTCTTGTTATCTGCTGGCTAGTATGTTAATTGTCCAGTGGATAAAATGAACGAATTGTGTTCTGTATTGATCGATGTAGGTTTCTACCTTTCGTTGTAGATCGTCGTGATCCCTATAGAGCATTTTTGACATTCCAATCGCCTGTTACTAGGGAGTATTAGCCAAGGATTTGGAAGAAGATGTCGTATTCTTCAACTAGGATATCATGTCTAAGAGGTGAATAAATAGCTGCGACAATCAATGGCCAGAAAAAGGTTTCTATTCTGCTTGAAGTGCTCTGAATTTTAAATGTGGAATAACTTTGTAAAATGTTATGTTTAATAGATGATCTGACCATGATTGCCAATCCTGCATGGGCTGTTACTTCGGGATAGTGGGTAAAATATGTTGTGTAAAATGGAATTTTGACAAGTGATTAACTTTTAAAACTTTTTTACTTTTGCTAACTTTGCTAGGCCATTGACGTTTCAGGCTGCTATTTTTATTTGCTTAGCCATTAATTTGATATTTTGCTTATGACTTTTGTTAGCATGTTGATTTTATCATGCTGATCTGATTAAGCAACTGATTTAATAACAGTTTAAATTCATTTAAAAAGTCTAAAATTGGCGTAGTTATCTCTTTATTATTACTGTTTTCATTTTGTCTTTCGAGATTTCTTGAAGCGACTTGGGAATAACTACCTTTATATGTGATTGGCTGCTGCACTGTGATTTTTGGGTTGTACGCTGTATTGTAATCTGGGTATTTTTTATGTGTTTTACTTACATTGGATTATACTGTTCCTTTATCTTGGAGACTCTACGTTAATTTTTGAGTTTAATAGAAATTCTATTTCGTATGCTTTTTTATTATTTGTGTTGGGTTGAAGATCGATGAGGAATAGTGGAAAAGGTTATTTTGTTAGTCTAGTTTAATATTGATTTTGTTACTAATACTTTTGGCCTGTTTTTTGTTTTCGCAAGATCAGTTTTCATATCATCTGTATTAATTGTGTGATGGAGTCCTCTTACTACAAATCTATATACTCTATCCTGTTGAAGTTGGTAACTGTGGAATACAATGTTCTTTTCTCTCATATAGCTTACTAGTTTCCTTACGTTTCTGGACTTAAGGCGTTTATTTTTACTACATTATCTAGGAGTGTTTTGTATAATAAGTTTCAGCGGGGGTTATCCCTGTCAGTGAGTTAATCATTGCCATGTAGTCGGTCACTCCATAGATATCGATTGATATCTCTGATATGTTCATTGAGTAGTTCATATATGGTTATTAGTGTTGTTGTTGACAGTTTACTTACGATCGGTCTGTGGTTCTTGTAGAACATTGAATTTGGGTTTTGTAGAAGTATGTATGATGTTTAAATCCCTGGCATTGTTGTTGGTCGATTGGATTAGTCTGCTTGTTGAGATTTAATCCAGGTTCATTCCCGGTCGGGAACATTTTTGGTGCAAGGAATTAAATTTAATGATGATTAAATGTTTCTCCTTTTATGTAGTTGGTTCTCTCTCATGAGAAAATCGACTGTCAACTGTTTTATTTTTTTTGTTTTTAATCAGATGTGAATAATTTTTTTTGTAGCTATTTGATGAAATACTGTTAAATTAAAATTTGCGAACACATACCCCGACGGTAGATATTGCACTTTCACTTTTACTAACAAATTATTAAACTGTTGATTTGAAAGTTATTTGGTGATTTCGATAATGTGACAAATATCTATTGTTTACCGGGAGAGGGTTCAACTGCACTTATAACTATTTATTAAATTAAAAACATTTAAGGATACATTGGATACATTGGATACATAAGGATACATAAACATTTAAGGATATTGAGAATATCATGGACCGAGAGAGTCACAAATGTCGAGGTCTTGAGAAGAATGAACAAAGAAAAGGAAGTCATATTTACAATCAAAAAACGAAAACTGCAATACTTGGGCCACATTACAAGAGGCGAAAGATATGAACTGCTTCGAATAATTATGCAAGGGAAAATAGCAGGAAAAAGGTCCATAGGAAGAAGACGAAACTCCTGGCTAAAGAATCTACGGGAATGGTATAGTTGTAGCAACAACGAATTGTTTCGGTCAGCAGTTTCGAAAATACGTATAGCCCTGATGATCGCCAACCTTCGGAACGAAGATGGCACTTGAAGAAGAAGGATACATTTTGACTTTTAACTAATTATCAATGTATTGTACATTGTACAAGTTTAAATGTATGTACAAATGTAAGTTTTATTAACTACGTTATGAACAGAGTGATCCTACATTGGGATCTATGGCAATAAAAAAAGGCTCTTGCTTTAACATAACGAGTATTCTATGCAAAACTTAGAAAACAAAGGTTTACTTAACAGTTTTACGCTTGTTTTGTGTTATCTAATTAATTAGTTGTAAATCACAAGATGCAATACACAAAATGACATACCGATGGCGCCATTAAGAACAAATTTATATGATATTAAAAACTATCCTTAAAACGTTACCTGTCAAAATTTAGATATTAGTTTACAAGTTATAGGGATTTAAGTGCCAATATTGGGAAATTTTTAAACCAACTGAAAAATCTCTTTTTTGTATATTAATATATATAATATATATAATATATATAATATATATAATATATATAATATATATAATATATATAATATATATAATATATATAATATATAATATATATAATATATATAATATTAACGCGCTGTGGCCATCCAAATTTGGAATTTTGCTAGAAAAACACACAAAAATCGTTGTGGTCGATAGTAAATTGAAATTGTGTGAAATACCAAAATAAGTATAGTAGAGGTAACTTCATTCATCATTTTGTATAAACATTTATCATTAAGAAAACTGTGTTTAAGTTAACTGCTGCGTTTCATAACGGTCGATTAAAAACGGTGCTTCAGAGCTTTGTTAGTTAGAGCGAAGTAACTTTATTTATCATTTTGTAAGAACATTTATCAATAAGGAAACTGTTTTTAAGTGGAATGCAGCTTTGATGGTTAAAAGTTAACTCCGCCACTTTAGTTTGAAGTCAATTCGGCAGTCATCGTTTTCAAAACAATTGAATTTTTACAATTTATTGGGAAAATAATTGCAAAACTTAAAACTATTTAGTTCAAAAATATTTATGTATCAGTTAATATTCGTATATTGGATTAAATTATAATACTTGCCACATCATCAAATAGTTCATCAATTCGAACATGAATATTCTTCCCCTTCTTATTTCTGACAAGTAGGTAGAGTGTTTCTATCTGCGTCGATCTAAGTAATCTTTCTATAAGGATCTTTCCCATAAAACCAGTACCGCCTGTGATAAAAACATTGGTGTTTTTGTAGAATTTTTGGATGGACGTTTCCTCCATTTTTCATGTGCACTCTGAAACGAATACAATTTTATGCTAACAATTTTGTTATGTATAATGAAATTATAATAATATTATAAAATTCAAATAAAGAATTTATTTTTGGAATTGCAGTTTATTTCCAATAATAATATTAGAGTATGTTAATGGAAAAATAGATTAATGTCATTGAGCAAATAACGATAATCTATTTTTCCATTAGCTTACTGTCATAATATTATTTGAAATAAAACATAATTCCAAGAATAAATTGTTTATTTGAATTTAAGTTACCAATTTTATTCTCGGTTCACTAATCATGGTCCTAACTGTCTAGTAAATTAGGTAGGTAAATATTTTGTTTGCTGGGTTGGTTAATTATGGTTTAATTATGGGTTAATATTGGTTAATTAACATAGCCAATGTTAATTTGTCACTCAGGAGAGAGAATTCTCTCCATTCTCATTCTCTCTACTGATGCCACCCAATATATAGCTTTGTTTGTCTTTGTGTAGTGTTGTGTTAATGTTTTATTTATTTCTTATGATATTTTAGTACTTAGGCAAGATTTAATAAAAACTGTACTCGATATCTGCCTTTTATTTACGTAAGAAATATGTATATACGGTTGCCTTCCATCTATATACCATTTGTTATACCATTTTTGGTTTTTTGTTTTGCGAGACATGCCATTACTTTTTACTTTTATTATTCACTCGCGTTATTCGTTTTTATTTGTTTTAAACGTTTTATCGATTGGCATTCCTTTGCCCAAGTAGCTGTAGCTTCCTCCGTGGTTGGTATTAGTTATTGCCCTGGAAAGCATTAAGGTATTCCCAAATAACTCTATTACCACATATTGTTTGCATTGTACCTGTAGTGATCCTTTCCCAAATTAATATGCTCATTTTCTAACTTGGCTGCATCGTACTGAAGACGACCAATAGTCAGAAATACGTATATGCGGTTGCCTTCCATATTTTGCATTCCATACAAATTTTGCGATGCTTTGTTCGAATAACCTAAGCTGGTCATAATCCAGTCTGAGTAAAGGCAGGTTTATAAACGGACATAGTACATAATCATAAGTCATAAACATAACTTCAACCACAATCATAATTCATAAGATTTAAGATTGGTTTATAACTAGAGATAATACATAACCATAATATTTAAGAACTACTTCAGAAAATACAAACCTAACCAAATTTTTATAGAGCATGAAGAATTTTTTCTGGTCCTTAGATTCATAGAAAAGTGAAATAAATAAATATGTGGTTGAATTCGCTCCAAAAACATTAAATTAAAATAGTAGGGTTATGTATAGGAGGAAACTGCAGATTATTCTACCAACGCATGCGCATATTCCAACAATTCCATAATGTTTAATACTTAATTCATAAATGTTGAAAGTTACCAACTTTCAAGGTCACGTTTTAAGGACTAAATTTATGTCTTATGTATTATGGATGCTTTTAAATGGGTACATTTATTTATTAACTTTTAACATTATGCTTATATAATAAGATTATGGTTAAAGACTAAAATTATGTTTATGTCCGTTTATAAATCCGGCTTATGATGTTATGTATGTGGAATGGTTCACGATAAAACCATCAGAAAATTCTGTTTCAAATGTGGAAAATGGGTTTGTGGTGACCATTTAAAAAAAATCTGTATAAACTACCATCAAAATGAGGTTATGTTAATGTATTCTCTTTTACTTGAAAATAAAGTTTTGTTGTAATATTTTTTTAAATTTATCTTGATAATTGCACTGTACTAATTATATTTCTATAAATAATAATTCCAAATATGCCATTCTTAGTTACGCCACTAACGCAAGGTTTACTGCTGCTTCAGGCTGAGGTGAACGTTTTGGTCCAGCTTAATGATTTTGTTTTGGTTTTTGGTTTTTTATTATGTACATTTATGTTGTTTTCACGAGTAGCTAGGGAAAAGTGGTTCACGCCTGGTTTTTCAAGGTGATCGTTCATAACCACAAACATACTGTGCTGACTGCTGTGATTGCTGTGCTGTGGGGTAATTGTGCTAACGGCTGTTACCACTCAGCCATCAGCACACTTACCACACACCCGAGCTTGGGGAGACTGCTTCTTGGTCGCTAAAGCAGTTCATCCATTCCTGGTCTCTAAACTACCCAGAAGAGGTTCCGACATATTCCAGAGAGTCAAGTGGTAACCGGAACTGCTCTAGCGCGGTTGTTTCACATCCGTCCACACTTTCCGTTTAAATTTAGCAAGTAATGCTAATTTTTTATTGTTTAAGGTAAGAACCGTACAACTCACTGTACGAAACATCCTTTATAAAACCACTAGAAAAAAAGTAACATAATAATTCGCTCACAAGGGCCTACAAAAATTACTAAAATTTAATGGACGATTTAAAATCGACATTAAGAAATTTTTCTTGATTTTCACGATTATTGGTATCATGACAGAAAATACAAACAGATACGTAGCCTCTTATAGGACTTTAGTATTTATCTAGGCTACTTCACTGTAATCGAGCCAGCGGAGAAGATCTTTGAAGAAAAAACGGTTATGGTATAGAAATTTTTGATCTTATAATGAAACAAATATTCCGATTTTTTGTTTATTGCGTTTGGTTTGATGTTTAGAAAGCACGTACCAAGCGATCAAAAATTGACAAACTAGCTGCCATTCGTGTGATGTTTGACCAGTTCGTAAAAAAATATCAAAATGGTTATAATCATTTAGAATTTATTACCATTAATGAGATGCTACCTTCTTTCAGAGGTTAATGTTCGTTCCGTGGGTACATTCTGTCAAAACCTAATAAATACAGATTCAAGCAGTTTGTGATTCAAAAGTTTTTTATACTTCAAAAATGAAAGTCTACCTGAAATCCCAACCCGATGGCCCATATAAATTTTCAAACAACCCTAGTGATGTAGTTTTAAGATTGTACAAACACATTTGTGGTTCACGCGTAAACTGATTTACATCAGTTTCACTTGTGGAAAAGTTGCTTGAGGATTACCAAATTGGAACGCTAAGAATAAAAAAATAAACCAGAAAAACCAGTTCAAACCACAGTAAACATCTAATCCATACAAGCATATTTGGTTTTACAGAGTGTTTAATATTATTAAACAATGCATTTTATTGCCTCATGTGAAGAGCGGTAATTCTCTTAAATATTATTGTTGCATGTGTGGCCCACTTGTTTATGTAAACTGTAACAATTATTTGTTTGGCGCATAACAAATGAGGGAATTACGGAGTCCGTCAAATAAAAGCCACAGGTCCTAATGCCTCAAGTCATTATTCACCGGGTTCATGTCAATAAACGGTCAATTGGGTTTGGTGGTTTTACTTTAATCCAGAACTTTAATTCGTTAATGTATTATAAGAATAACTAATTCGTGCCTGATACAAGACATTCACACACAGTCATTCAAGCAAAAAAAAAAACATCGTACTTTATCGTAGTAAGCCTCTGATAGAACAAAAGACAAGCCACATAGCGATCTAAAACTACAATTCACTTTACCAACGCCAAGACCCAGACCAGACACTAAACCCGGTGAAAAAGAAAATAAATCCATTTAGCTATTAGCAGCCAATCGATCACGTTGTTACAATCATTAGCATCCAGACACTTGATCCAGCTATTAGTAGCAAATCAATCCAGTTGTTATCAGCATTATCATCCAGACACTCGATACAGCTATAAGCAGATAATCGATCCACTTGTTAGCAGCATTTAATCCAATGAGCATCAAGCCAATTTAAAATTAAGTCTTTGAATATTTCATTTATTCTCTAAACAGTGCAACATATATCATCTTATTCAAATTAATAATTAGTATATACGTATTTACTTGCTGTATGCTTTTAAACATAACTGACCTACACAAGAAAAAATAATAAATAAAAGTAATATCCCATTCAACTACTAAGCGCCCAACTATGTAATATTTCAAACATTTGAATTAGTTTGAATAATTAAAAATGGTTCAAGTTCATGGTAAAGTTAAAGATATCAAAAAAACTTTATTTACAACTTAAATATTTGCTATTTTCCATAATAAAGCTGAACAATCAAATATTTTTAATACGTACGAACACACTTACGAACAAAACTGACCTTGCAAGTTGGCATAAATTAGATTGATAAATAAGAAGAATATACAACTATATTAAGTACCTAATACCTTGATTAACTAATAACTAGCTTATATTTTAAATAATTAATAAATATTAACGTATAAATAATATCATTACCTAAAAAACGACGATGGAAAAACAATTGTACACTCATCAATCAACGATTGGTGAAGAGATCGCCAGGGTAACGACGAATATGTAGAACGACCCTAAAATAGAAAGACCAGGTCGGAGGCATTAGATGAAAATTGTGAGAAATTTAAGAACAATCACTGCAAACTACTAGATGGGTGTACAACAGAAAATAAATATTTTAAAACAGAATACCAGGAACAGATTTAAAAACTATACATAGAAGGGAAAACATTGTTAGAGGAATACGGTAGAGCCCTAAAAAAGGTAAATCACCTACAATTAAAGATAAATAAGAGAAACATACAAATAAGAAAACAAAAAATTATATGTGGAAAGACAATGAAATGCAGGAAATTTAAAGAACATATGAAGAAAATAAATACATTAGTAACGGATGCATCCATAAATGAAGAACTGGGTGCTTTGGATGATGAAGATGGAGCGTCTTGTTAACAGATCAGCGATACCCAAAGGTAGGGAAGATAGAGATAGGCATATTATTATGGGTAAAGGAATCCAGTAGCATATTGACAGATGGAATTTACCGAATAAATAACTGACTACTCATCCAAAATACAAAATTATGATGTATAGTGTCAAGAATTGCACAAGAAAGAAATCAAGGAATTTCGAAGTGTGTAGTATGATATATAGAGAGGAAATGGACAAACAAATAAAGAAATTCTGGGAACTAGAAGAAGTAGAGCAAGAAAGCAAATTTTATAAAAGATATAAAAAGATATAAAAGATATAAAAAGATATAAAAAGATATAAAAAGATATAAAAAGATATAAAGCACGAAGATACAGATAGAGATAATATAGGAAAATTAGAAAAAACGCAGCAAACAGGTATTTAAAATTACGCATCTAATTGACGCAATTAGAAAAAAAACATTCGTAAAAGATGGTAGACTAAAATCGGATTGCAGACAGTTTATTAAAGACTATGAAAAACAAGGACACATAAAGATAATAGAAAATCATGAAGTAGTTTAATACCCACCCCATCACTAGGTAAAAAAGGACAGACTAAAATAAGAGCTGTATTTGACGCATCGAGTAAAAGCTCAACAGCAGTGAGTCTACATGGCAATATTTACACAGGACCAAAACTGCAACAAGACATAACGAACATGCTTTAAGATAGAGATCCAATAGAATAGCATATTCAGCGGATGTGGAGAATATTTTTAGACAAATTAAAATGGCGGACGAAGATCGTGCCTACCAGAAGATACTATGGAGATACGACGTCAATACGTCAGTCAAAGAATATCTACTAATGACAGTAACATACAGCACAGCTGCAGCACCATTTTTACAATTAGGAACGGCACAATAACTGCAACAGGACAAAGGGACGAAATTTCCCCAGGCTCCTAAAATAAAAAGAGAAAACATTTATGTAGATGACATATAAGCAGGTGCTGAATCCAGACAAGAAGCAGAAAAGCTCAGAAAGGGAACAATTCCTAGATGGAATAACCTAAGCACTAGCGATAAAATAGAATTGTATGGATTCGCCAGATGCGAAATTGAAAGAAAATGGGGCAGTAATTTGTTTCAGTGTACGAAAACCGGAAACTAAAACTACTCTTGTGATAGCTAAATCAAAAGTAACTCCATTGAAAAGGAAAATGACGCTACCGAGACTAGAAGCATATGCGGCAATACTACTAGCACAATTAATAAAAACATTACAAGTACTAACCAGAAGGGATATTGAAATATACGCATGGTCTGAGTCAGCTATATCTCTTGAATGGACAAAATGATTATTAAAAAGATATAAGATGTTTTTCACAGAGTTGAAGAGGTGAAAACTATAATAGTACCAGAGAAATGGTACAAAGTAGACTAGAAAGACAACTCAGCGGATATTACATCGCGTGGGCTTAGCGCCATAGAACTAGTAAAATTTGACCTATGGTGAAATAGACCTATATGGTTAACAAGTAGACCGACAATTACGTCGATAATCTCAGACCCTCTAGAAATTCACGAAGAAGGGTTCAAAACGAGAATAAGAGTATATACCTCTATAAAAGAAGAGGACAAATGTAAAAAATGGTCAGGCCTAGACGAATGAAAAAAGTGCTGTCATATTGTATAAGATTTAAAAACAATTGCAAGAAGTAGAATAACAAGCCAGAGCAATTAATCGTTCAAAAACACAAAGAAACATTACTGAAAGTAATAAAACAAATGCAACAAACCAATTTTCGACAAGAGATATACAAACCAAGTAATAAAAAAACAATTAGATAAAGGAAGCAAACTGATGACCTTGATACCATATCTAGATGAACAAGAAATACTAAGAATTAACAAAAGATTAAGATACATGGAGCTTTATTTCTTTAAAAACCGCCCCAAAATATTACCCAATAAAAGCGTACTGACCAAACTATTCATTTGGAAGTCACACAAAAAATCTGCATAGCAGATTTCAACAAACATTGCATTTCGTAAAATAAAAATATTAGATAAAAATCGACAAAAGAGTCACTAAAGCACAAATAAACAACTGCCTAAAATGCAGGATATATAAAGGAAAAGCTGCGTAACAGCTACTGAGAGATTCACTCAAACACAGATTGAGCCCAATGTATCAATTTACAAATACAGGAACAGACTATGCCGGACCAATAACAATAAAAACTACAAAGGGTAGAGGACACCAAAGCTGCAAAGAATATATTGCGATATTTGTGTGTTTATAACCAAAAGCAGTTTATCTTGAGGTAATAAGTGATATGGATACAGATACATTTGTCGCATTCACGCAGAGGTTCACGGCACGACGAGGACAATATAGTAACGCATACAGCGATAATGGAAGAAAATTTATAGGATCTGCCAACTTATAAGAAAACGAAAGCTAAGAATTATCAGATAACATAAAACAAACTCTGGTAACACTTGGTAGGTATTGGCCTGTTATCCCTGCACCGCATTTCGGAGGTCTGTGGAAAAGTGCCGTCCGAATAATAATATACCACCTAAGCGCAAATAAGCACATTATAGACATAGATAGAAGCCTGTATAAATCCAATAAAATTGAAAGAAAACGAAATGCAGGCCATAGAAGAATGTCATGGTTGCGTAATTTGAGGGAGTGGTTTGGCTGTACCACTAATAAACTCTTTAGGTCAGCTGTAAACAAGATCAGGACAGCGTTGATGATTTTCAATCTCCGATAGGAGTGGCAAAAGAAGAAGAAGACAAACCCAAAAAACAAAAATGACTTGTGGAATATTTGTAGACATGATTATTCACATTAATTCCATCAGAGAATCAAATGACGAAAGGCCCAACCAAATATAGAAAATGAAGAAGTAGTCATAATAAAAGAAGAAGAAACAACTACCGGCAGATGACCATTAGCAAAAGTAATAGACACCTACCCGGATTCTGGTATTGACCCGGAAGTATTGACACCATAAAAGTGGTAACACTAAAAAAAGCAAATGAGAAAATAATAAAGAGACCAATACGTAAATTAATAAAGCTCGAGAAAGAAAACCAGGTAAGCACAAAAAATAACCCAATAACATGATGGAAAAAGATACTAATAGCAAAAATGTTTTAACTTTATTTGGCTCTTAACACGTTGAGAGCGTTAGCAAATTTAGCCCTTTTAATTTTTATGCATTACATGCACTGTGGTACTTGTATATAATCTACTTTTGTGTGCGATACAAGCACCCGAGACCATGTATGCATCAATAGCTGTATTGCCATCTAGGAGGAAGTGACGTAAATAATTGAGCACTCCGGTTGATTTTCTGTAATAAGAAGGTAGTAAAGTATACTAGACTCGATTTGTACATATATCTGAGTATATGTAACGCATATAAATACAGGTTTAGTTATCAATATAAACATAAGGATATACAATGTTCTAATAAAATTATTTTTATTTTTCTGTACCAATACATAAAATAATATTAACATTAATATAAGTAAAATAATAATAATTAACAATGAAAATTATTAAAACACGGTAAGCAAAATCCTGGGGTATTTGGACAATCTTGGCAGAATGAGGTTACTCTGCGAACTTTTCGGTCGGCTTCTCTACTAGATAGGGTAATCCGAAGTGTTTTGTAGCAACTGGTGCACACTTTTTTCTTTTTTCTACCAGGCCCTTCAGGTTTTACAAAAGTATGGATTCTCTTTCTGGGGACTTGCTCGATTATTCGTTCATTACATGATGCTGCTGAAGCTGAAGGTGCTGCTGAGGTTAATTCTTCTGCCAATTGTCTTCTAAAATCAGTAATACTTAATTTTGTAGTTGACAGATTATTAAATACAATCCAAGAGTTAACAACGGTGGTACCAAAAAGGAGTTCAAATGCAACTTTTCTGAAAAATAAAAAACAAATTGAACACACAACTAATAGTGATATAATGTACATGTTTAACATTACCTGTACCATTTTAAGGTTCTTCGTAGTACAGAGTGGTAAGAACTCATTTGATCGCTGACATCCACCCCCTTCTTGGCTTTATTGTAGTCGAGGACACATGCTGGCTTCATAACACTTTCATTTTTGCGATTTTTTTTTACCTAAAATAGATATAAATGAATATTTATTTACTGACAACAAATTGTAATTACAACTTACCAGTGTCTATCAGTGCAGCATCGTGTTCTGGAATGGTAGAAATCATTAAAACTGGTCTTTTATCCATCCATTTGATGATTTTGGCTTTGCCTTTCTGCTTTCCTTCAATTTCCCCTTTTTTCATGTTTTTTTTGAACATTTGTGGAACTCCTCTTCTATTGCTCCTTAGTGTACCACAATACAGAAATTTCAATTCATACAAATTTTCAGCAACAGGAATACTGGAATAAAAGTTGTCAGCGAATAAGATTCTACCCTTGTGTTTCTCTAGAGGTTCTATCAATTTCATAATCACCGTTTCAGTGTGAGCAATATCAACCAATTTGTTCTCAGCCTTTCCTGTATAAATTGTTACATTATAAGTGTAACCACTTCCTGAGCACAATTTGTATAATTTGACTCCATACCTGTGCGTTTTATTTTTTATGTATTGTCGAAAATGTACCCTTTCTCGAAATGGTACCATGGATTCATCTATTACAATGGTTCTTCCTGGAGTAAAAACTTGTTGAAAATTTCTTAGTAATATTTTCAATACTGGTTCAATTTTGTATAGCTTGTTGTTTACATCGGCAAGTTCATTCCTATTAAAATGAATGAATTTTAACAATAAAAGGAATCTGTCTCTTTTCATCTTCGTAACAATGAAACCGTTGCGATAAGCAGGATCTTTAGACCAGTATTGGTAAATACTAGGCACTGAATTTAATCCCATGATTAGAATGACGCCAAAAAAGTTTAACATCTCATAACTATTTGTCTCTGTCCACAATCTAATTCTAGATTTGCTTCTGAATCCCTTCTGAATATGATCATTTGCAAATGCATTGGTTTCATTAACAATTAGTTCCAAGAGATCGTCGGTAACAAAATGTCTGAATATATCAACGGGTTTAATTGTGGCCGGTAGGTTGTCTATATTTATAACATCTGATTCTTGTAAGAGATCAAAATCGCTCGTTTTTACACGAATATTTTCCCAAGAACTTGCTTGCTGTTGCGGTAGTATTTCCTGTATTTCTTCGTCTGCTATATTGTAATTATCATATTCAAGAGAGTCAGATATGTCTTATCTAATATCGAATCATCGCTATCGAAAGGGTCTAATACAGACGTACTTGAAATGGGTGAGTTTGACACTTCTGCATTTGTTAAAACATTTGCATTTTCCCCTTCTGCTGCTATTGCATCAATTGACGTTTTCGTACCTTCTTCTGGATAAATTTGTGTGTTCTGTTTATCACCATTTTTGTAGCAAGATGCTGACGTATCTGGTTTAGAATAATTTAATTGCTGAGTATTCGGTACTTCAAAAGTTTGTTTAACTTTTTTATGTTTTTCGGTAAGCACCATTAAATTTAATATCTATTCTTTTGGTTCGATTACTCATTTTAATAACGATTCACTTTAAATTAGCACTTATTCTACTCAACAATACACAAACACGATGTAACTATACACCAATTAAAAATTTTAGGTTAGAATTTGCACGTGTACTTTACATATACTCGGGTGTGGGTAACGCAGTGAACTAAAACGATTTTACTTCTGTGCGATACATGTATTTGGGTATATGTATCATTTTAATACCACAGCGTTATCAAGAATATCTAATATAGTAAATCGGTACTTAAACGACCAATATTGGTTAAAAATTGACAATTTTATTGATTCCGCACATTGGTAAAAACTTATATTGAGCAGTGATGCATAAAAAGAATTAGCGTTGCATGCACCTGGGTGTATGTAACGCTCTCAACGTGTTAAACGCAGAATTATATAAAACATATACACCCGATCCCGGCGTATTTACTGAAGCACTTTGAGATGTATTTGTATACCGGGGAACTTATAGAATAAAGATCCAACTTAAAAAAGAGAGAATTCAAGAGAATGATCAAATGATGGGAACAGTGATACAAGAGTTGTATGAATTGTGTCCAGCGACAAAGATAATTAATTGTGACAACATATTAGACAAAGTGAAAGAAAAGAAAGGAATAATTGAAATGATAAGGAAATCGTTGTTAATAAAAGTAAATCGAAGAGAAAAGGGAAGCATACTAGGGACCGTAGTGACGTCCATTATAGGGGTAAATGATGAGGCATGCTGGGATATAGAAACACTCGATAAAAATCAGAAGGAATTAATAAAAAGAGCACAGCATCAAACTAAAATTATGTAAAAACAATACCGTTGATTAACTACACAGAGATCAGGATAAACACATACCTGAACAGGTCTTAAGAACTACTAACAAAAGAAAAGCAAGAAATATCTCAAGGGCTCAGCACGGTAGCATACAAAGCTGCGCAATAAGAGAAGAAATACGTTAAACTAAGGATCCAAACTATATCTCAACAAGTGATGGAATTCATACAAGTCATTGTCATTATATTTAGTACCATGTTTTTTATATTACCTTTATATTTTATGACATTTGTATCTCTAGTTTAGTCTATTCCACTTTGTTCTTCGCGTTGGGAATATGTTTAATTCCAATAAACAGTTAATTTTATTTTCTCGTGTGGAGAGCTCTAATTTTCTCAAATAATGTGGCCTATGTGTGTAAATTGTCACATGTGTGGCCTATCTGTTTGTTTGTCATTTGTTAATTTAAAGTGTAACGATTATTTGTTTAATATATATTGGCAATAAATCTTAAAGCAAGAAACTTGACCTAGTAATTAATTTATAAACGCGTGTATAAAATGAGGGAGGTAGAGTAGGTCAAAAGCAAGCCAGAGATTATTATTTGCCGGGTTCATATCAATAATACGGTCAATTGGGTTTGGTGGTTCTACTTTAATCCAGAACTTTAATTCATTTCTGTATTTATAGAATAAGTTATTCGTGATATAAGATATATCGCAATCGCTTCTTATATACCAAAATGTGATTTTAGTATATACCCATACACTTTCATGATGATGTTGACATAAACAGTGGTGATAAATCTAAGCCAGTAATAGTCACTACTTATAATAACACAAAAAAGGGTGTCGACGTTATAGACAAGTTGTGCGATAGTTACAACTACTCCCGTAATAGCAGAAGATGGCCCGTGGTGATATTCTATACATTTTAAATGTTGTAGGAACCAATACTCATGTGATATATAAAGCAAACAATGGAGATACAAATATACGGTGACGACATTTTATAAGAGATTTAGCAAAGGCATTGGTTTATCTACATTTGAAAAGGAGACCAGTTCTTAGCAATTCTTCAAGGATGCTGAAGCTGAGACTTATGGAAGTAACCCGAAGTAATGCATTGGAAAATCAAAAAATGCCATTACCTGTTGGAAGGTGCATCTACTGGGCTCAAAAAAGAATAGAAAAACTCGTTTTTCCTGCTACAAATGCAATGCATTTATGTGTTAGTAGCATATCACAAGTGTATGTAAGAAGTGTGAGGAACTACAATAAAAATATATCATTTTGTTATTGTAGCTATTTGTTGCAATTATATTTATTAAACATTTTTAAGTATGTTTGTTGCGTTACATTTTTTTACTTTTATTTTATAAGAAAAACTTAATAAACATGATATTTTTTTAATAACTATTTAAATCTTGTTCAGTTTAGTTAAATAAAGTTTAAACCTATTCTAAATTCCCACCAAAAAAAAAGAAAAATCCTCTATTTTTATTTTTTAGACCCACCTGATTTATGACACCTGGGCAACTTATATCCAAGCGTTTTTTTCGAGCACGCCTTCATTTCTTTCTAATCGAATTTAATCCTTTTGGCTCATACACTGTATATCAAATAGCTAAATATAAGATACACTAGATTTGGTTTTGAGATCTCCATAGAGGATAGATCTAGTTTAAAAATAACAATATGTCCACATGAACTCATGTTTCACCAGTTACCTTACTCCGTGAAAATCTATGTCCAAATCGAAACCATTCCAATCTACATTTCTCGCTTTACATCAATATGTCGATCAGAATTGTATGAAAGAAGAGAAATTTGAGTTCCTACTTCTTGAAATGAAGGCAAATATTGACGAAATAAGGTTCAAAAACAAGAAAATACTCCTGGCCAAGAATCATCAGTCGTCGATATAAGTCCCTATACACTGCTAACAATTAGATAAATTGCTGAAATAATGACCTGCATTTAGTAATGACACATATAGGAGAAGATACAATCAGTATAAGTCTACTATTGCAGAAGAAAATTAATACGTTAATCGCCACGTGACATTTACGGTATGCCGCACTAAACTATAAGATTAAGTTCTGCGGCACAGCAGTTATGCCGCATGCTGTTCCAATGTAGTTTGTTCTTGGCTGTTGTATTAAGATATGTATTATTCTTTATAGCTCGTCTTCTGTTTCGGCGATTAATGCGGCGTCGTCTGCATAACACAATATTTGGATTTCTTTGTTCCCCATTCTGTAACCATGACCTTTACGTACCGCTTGTATTATTTCGTCCATTATTATATTAAAGAGGAGTGGACTTAACGAGTGACCCTATCTGACTCCGCTTTGTACTATTTGTATTCGATTATGTAAGTGTATGTTTCTTTTATACTGTAGGTGTAAGACGTCTTCGACTCGGATGCAATCGAAAGCCTTTGTCAGATTTATAACACATAGATATGCTGGTTTATTGTACTATATGGCCTTTTCCGTGATTTGTCGTAGTACAAATACGGCTTCTACGCAGGATCTTCCGGATCTAAATTCTTGTTATTCATATGATAAAGTTGTTAGTTTATTAATTTTGTTGGTTAGGACTTTTGTGGTAAGCTTAAGTGCGGTGTTCAGTAGATTTATACCTTCATAATTGTTGTGGTCTTCTTTATCTCTTTTTTCGAACATTGGTATTATTGTCTTATTTGTACATAGTATTGTACAAATTATGTATATTATATGTACATATTATTTGAAGAAAAGTATCATTAGTATCGGTATATTGATATTATAATGTTTCTCCATGCGTTTGGTATCTTGCAATGCAATATTAGTTTTTCTATAAGTTTTGTCATCTCTAGGGTTATACTTTCTCCTCCGTGTTTTAGAAGCTTGTTGGTTATTTCGTCTGGTCCTGGTGACTTTCTATTTTTAAGTGAATTTATGGCTATCTCTACTTCCTAAAAACTGATTTCTATTTTGCGTATTGTATTGATTATTATGTTTCTTTCCTGTAAACAGTTCCGTCAGGTATATTTCCCATTCGGTTGCTGGTATCTTATTGTATTCCTTTAATTTTGCCACGTCTTTCCGTTGATTTCTTATGAATCTCCAAATTTGTTTTTGTGTGCCGTAGAAGTCGCTTTCTATCTTTTTTGTAAACTGTTTCCGGTATTCAGTTTTTGTTTCTTTTACCAATTGCTTTGTTTTAATTCGTATTCTTCTATAGGTGTCTCGGAATTTTGGAGTATTTGATGTTTTCTACTTTGTGTAGGCCTCCCGTTTCTCTTTACATTTCTGTTTTATTTCTTTTCTGAACCATGGTATATTGTTGTTGTTGTTTCTTTTGTTCAGTATGACTTTGCGTTTTTCTAAAGCTTTTGTTGCTGCTTCTTTAATGTTGTTTTTAATTTTCTCCAAGCTCGCGTTTAAATCTTTGATGTCGTCTATTTGTTTCAGCTGTATTTTCTGTGCTAGCCTCCTTTGGTATATCGCTCTTGTCGAGTCGTTCCACGGTGATTCTACAGTGAATTTTTCCTCGGTGATTTCCTGTAGAAAATGTTTTGGTGTTTCCTTTTATTTTCGTTCTTATTTTTGCTGGTACTAGTTTGTGTTCATTCCCTGCGTCTGCTGAGTTGAAAGTTCGGATATCTAGAATCTGCTTTAGGAGGATTTTTCTATTAGTGACTATAAAATCAATTATAGATTTGTGCCCCCTAGAGTTTTTTGCGTTGACATGGTTTTCATTAAATCTTTGTTTTACTCCTGGAAATATTTCATTTACAATTCGTGCATTGAAGTCACACATAAAAATTAAGAGTTTTTCATAAGGTATTTTATCCAGAATAGCTTGCAATTGTTTGTAGAATGTCTCTCGTTCCTTCTAAGGTTTGCAGTCCTCGGGGCTTTAGATAGATATGACATTTAATGTTTGGTAGTCCATTATGATGTTCATATGTATTATTTTTTCAGCTATATAACGGCAGTTATTTATGTTGTCTTTAATTTTTTTGTGAACAAGTATACCTACACCTGCTTGCGCTCGTTTTTCTTTTTTTACTCCACTGTATGCTAGAAAATAGATTATATTCTCTTTGGCCTTTACCTTTTTTCTTGGTTTCTTCGATTTCATAAATGTCTATGTTTTTATGTATCAGTTCTTCTATTATCTCTTGGTCATTGGTCTTTGTTGTTGAAAGTTATTCCATGTTGCTAATCTTATTGTGGGATTATTTTCCTTCCCGTTTTCCTTTTCTCTGCGTGGTTCGTCATTTAAGGTTCCGTCTGGTTTCGAGTTTTTTTACTGGTTCTTTAAGCCTTGTTTTCTTTTACAATAGGTAGGATGCTAACCTGGCATCAACCCTACTCTTTTATTCGGTCTTGGATGAGCCATTTTTTATATCGTATTAGGTGATATTCAGTGGTAACATACCATACAACGAATTCTTGTTTCCACATTCTTAAGTTTCTATTTTCTTAAAGCTTTAAGGATGGAAAGAATATACATAGCTTTTAGAATATGTTCTTTGAACTCGGTAATTGTAATCTTGGCCTTTGTTACTTCTTTATATAGAGTATGGGCATTTACATATGTAATTCCTAAAATTAGTATTAACTATTACTTAATTCTTTCCTGAGTGAACGATTGGAAGATTTTGTCTGATCTGAAAGGTCTATGAACGCTTTTCGGGTCTCATAGTCGAGTAAAAGTTATTTTACTCAAGTATAAGTTCCGATTTTTTAACATTATTTCTCCATTTATTTTTAACAGTTTTCATAGTATCAATGTGTTTGGCGCAAGTGTTAAGACCCCGCGCTTGTCTTTCCACTGTATCATCAACATTCCTGTATCACTTTAACTGACACACATTTCATCTTTCTGTAATTTTGCTTTGTCTTTACAATAAAGTTTTCGATTTTGTCATACTGTTACAACTAAGTAACTTTTATGTTTCAGAAGCTTATAAACCAAAGTAATACTTGTGTAAACATTGTCGGTGCAAATCGTACGACCACTTTCAAGCAAGTTTTGTGTGAGATGTAAAACTGTATCTGCAGAGGCTCTAGTGGATCTTTCCCGCAGGATATGTTAAGGTCAAAGGTGTATTCTCCTTTTAAACATAGTTTGTACAACGTGACTCCATATTTATGGCATCTATTTTTGACATTCTGCAGGAAAGATTTAATCGTCCTCGAAATGGTACAATAGTCTCAAAAATACAATTTTTTTTGGTACAATAACATCTTTATATCTCTTGTTTAGCACAAATATAATCCCATCCACATGGCACTAAACATTTTCAATTTCTTCAGTTCTTGTATTGCACCACTATTTCAAATGGAAGCTTTTGTATTTCGTTTTTGTTTTCTTCTGCACTAAATATCTATTGATTTCTTCTACTATCTTAGTAATAATCTTATCTGTAAATAAAAGTTTCAAGAATTTATAGGGTCCCTTGTCAAGATAACTGGGAAGAATATAGAACTATATGCGGGGTGTTGGCTCGACAAATGACAATCGTTTTATATAACTGCCATACGGTATGTACCAATTAATATTGTCGTTCTAATTTGTTCGTTCGTAACCATCTTTACCATCGTTATCTTCTTCGTCAATTTGAATATACGAGATTGATTAAACAGTAACAAACGCAGAATGGAGATATCCAAACCATAACAAGACTCATTAGATGGATTAAATAATGATTATAATAAGGGCCTCATGATGATCGAAACCGGTATTGACAACTGACGTGACTGATAAACGATATATAATGAATAGAACGTCATTGGACACAAAAGATTATATCCGGCAGTGAACACGAAAGATAGGAGGCTTATGCTTGGTTTCACTCTGTCACTTGGTGAGAGTTGCCTTGGTGGTCAACTCTCACGTTACACCATAATTTTCGATTCTTATCTAAGCATTTCTTAACCACATAATACTAAACAATCACAATGCCCACTCTCCATGGAAAATTAAGTACGCGCATCTCGTTCGCGCAGACGTTCAGATGACGCGCAGATGTTGCATAGAAAAATTAACCCGGTGTAATTGACTTACGGCAATAATAGACATACTATGCAATGATTTTAACATTGTTAAATATAATACCCCAAAGGCCACGTCAATAAAGACCCATTACACCAAACATTATTCTCAATCCGAGTCTGTGTTCTGTGTTTCTTTCTAAAACATGGCGATTGCGTGCTGAAAAACTTCAAAGGCGGCATCTGAGAGTGGACATTCTGATTGTTTATTATTCTGGGTTAACTGAGACGAAGTAAGATGCAATTCACGTGGCAACCATGTAACTTGTCAATTGTCAATTATTAAGAGACGTTTTTAGGTTTAGTCCCATGCTATTTTCCATAAAACTTTCAATTTAATTTCATTAAAATGGACAAAAAGAGAACTAATTATACTCCTGACGAAAATAAAACCAATAATGCTGTGAGCAATAGGGAAAAGGATAAAGTTTGGAATCATATCACAATGCAGTTTAACGAAAAGGTAAGTTCTATTAGGTATATGAGTTAATATGTAATAAGTGTGTTTACTAAACAACTTATTAATATATTTCCCATTTATTGTAAACTTTGACCTAACGGAATTATCACGAAAAATAAAAGTAAAAGTTATTCTAATAGAAGGTAGCCTTGAGACAATTTTATGTTAAATTTGTGTTGGGAATTTATTTTTATTGTACAGCCAGCAATTGACGGATTTGTAGTTTACTGTTTTTATTGGCGAAAAAACAACTCAAATTCCTACAATATATAAAAGTAGCAATATAAAAAACTCATTAATTCCCATTACTTACTGTTTTCTTGCTGTCTGCTAAATTTTTAAATTATTTAAATGTTTCCCTAATCGGTGACAGTTTGTTTTCTGACGTTTTGATATTATATTTGAAATAGTTTATAGAACAGTAGCAACAGGAAATTTTGGGTAACATGATAGAACTAAAAATTAACTAAATACATTGTATCCAAATAATAAATATTCGTAACAATTTGCATCATATATTAATTGTAATTAGAAATAATAGTGTAACTCGATAATTGTATTGTAATGTATTTTTTGCTAAGAAATGTTCACCGAGATTTATCTTCCTTGAGTAAGCAGTGATCTAATATTAAGCAAGATCTAAGAAAGAAGGCTGCAGAATAACGATAGCAATTATATAAGACGGGAGGGGGACCTCCAGAGGCAAAAGATATGGACGAGACAATTATTTTAGAAGTGGTTAATACTAGGAGAGATGTATAGGAAGAAGAAGGCATTCATGGTTGAAAAACTTGAGAGAATGGTACAATTGCACCAATTACCAACTGTTTAGATCTGCAGCATTAAAAATACGCATAGCTTTGATGATAGCCAAACTTCGGAACAAAGACGGCACTTGAAGAAGAAGAATACTAGGACAATATCTGATCTTGACAATGACAATGACTGTGACGTTTTGTGTCAATATATGTACAAATTTATTATTAATAATAAAAGTAATTATAAAATTATGTTAAAAATAGTGTAATAAAGTATTGTAAAAAAATTACAGCATCTACAAACACATATATGGCAAGTGACAATCAACCAGAATACAACCAAAACCATAATAGGTACTAGTTATGTAGAAGAACATGTGGCATAAAAATGCAGAAGACAGCAATATTATTATAGAAAGGCAACTCATACAAAAGAAACTTAGGATTATTTTTATGTTCATATGCTAATTTAAATAAGTATATTTTTAAATGCTGTGTCATATTAACAACAAAAATTCATTAAGTGCACATTACACTAATTGATCATTTACTTTTCTTGCAAGTACCTTTTTCTAGAAAAGATCAGCACCTATCTCAATCAACCAATAGTATAATTTACATTATATGGGTTTTGCTATATTATATGGCTGATTATGGTGGTTGTTGACCTTTTCTTGCAAAAATACAACAAACATTGGCAAAGCTGTCATTTACTGAAATGTGTACTTAATGAGTTTTTCTTTATGACGATAAACTATGATCATATATATATATATATATATATATATATATATATATATATATATATATATATATATATATATATAATATATATATATATATATATCAGATCATATATCAGACGATATCATAGTTTTTTTTCTGAATTTAAATATGGAGTATATCTTAAGTAGTAACTCTCCTTATTTGATTTATTTAGGAGTGTAACAGATACAGGTGAAAATAAGAAAATGATTAAATTTTATTAATAAATATATACATTAAACTTAAAACTAGAATTCACTACCATGTACAGACTAGCAATAAATTGGAAAGGTTAAAAAATCAGACTTACAGCTACAGTTCCTTATATCTAAATAATGTTTATGATGTTCATATTCTATTAAAATAATTATTGTCTACAAGTTCCCTTCGAAAATCGTTAACAACATTATTAGGGGCTGGTGCTGTCGGTATATTGCCATTTTGTATAACCTCTAAACTCTTCTGCTTTAACATTATCAAGAAGAGGTTCAGGTTCACCATTTATTTGTGCAATATTATGCAATACTGCAGTTGCAACAATAATACTTAACGTTTTTTAAAGTTGGAAACGACAACCATTCGCCAAAATAGGAAACCTCCTCTTTCAAATACCAAGTGTGTTTTCTACCTTTACCCTGCTTTGAACTAGGCTAATGTTGTATTGCCTTTCACCTTCGGTAGTTCGATTTAAGAAAGGAGTCAGTAGATAATTGTGCACCATATATCCGCTATCTCCTAAAATAAAAATCCTGATGGTAAAACGCTGTGAACATCTTATTTTGGCCCACAATATTTTTTACCATTGAGGGTGCAACATGTTTGTAGAATCTATGATGTATCAAAGCAAATTACAGTAGATTAAAAATATAGACAGCTAATAAGATGCTGTTTCCAAATTCTGCTTCTTCAAATCTTTGTATTATTCTGTTATTATTGAAAATTGTTGACTCATGGGCAGAACCTGGCCATCTAGCTACTATGTCTTGAAATAAAAATATTTTAAGGTTTAAACTGAAAATCGACCTAAGACTGAATGGTGCAATGCGTATCTTTCATAAGCTGAGCTTAAGGCATGTCTTAAGCTTAAGATATGTTGGTGCAACCAGCATTATCATTATAGTAACAAGGTTCATGGTAAAAAAAATGACAAATGAAAATTACTGTATTACTCCTGTCACAAGGAACAGGGCAGACTGTAAACATTATGGTAAAAATTGTAATTGTGAAATTATGGTATTTTAAAATACCTAATTTGTAAAATATTGAAAGTACATAATAATAAGCCTGAATTACACTATATAAATATAAATAGGGATATTATTCATCAGCAACCTATAATATTTTAACTTATTTTAATCCATGTTTAATAATATTCATTAAAAAAAAGAAACTAGATGAAGTCAATACTGTACCCAATAATTAACTTTAAATATAATAGAGGCCTTGTATTATCATATAAAATTATTAGATTAAATTATACAATAACTATTTGCCTTCTTAGGTATATATTAAATAAAATAGATGATACTATCGTTTAGTTTACAGTAATTTATCTAAAATTATATCACTATACAGGGTGTTGACTTTAACTAAAACAAATTTGACAAAAATGCAACTGATTCCTGTGCACTCTTTTTCCACTGAAAATATCCAGCTTTTTATTCCATTCCACGTTTTATTTGTGTCTTCTAATACTTGTGGTTTTTCTTTGCTTATCAGTTTCATCTGGAATTCTTCTGCATTACTTACCCTTATCTGTTTTGTCTGATGTATTTTTCTAGTTGTGTGTGGTCTGAGCCTGCAGTTCATTTTTAGTAGTTTATGATCTAATCCACAATATGCTCCAGGCATAGCTTTTACATTTGTTATTGAGGTTTTCCATCTTTTCCGCACGAGTATGTAATTAATTTGATTTTTGTGTTCTTTATTTGGACTAGTCCATGTTGAGAGCCTTCTTGGGTGGTGTTTATAAAGGGTATTTGTTATCACTAAATTATTTTTACTGACAAACTGTAGAAGACGTTCTCCTCTGTTGTTTCTAATGCCCAAGCCAAATGACCCAACAATACCTCTTAAATATGGTTCATTATCCGTTTTTCCCACTTTGGCGTTAAGGTCTCCAATAATATATACTGGCTCTTTTTGTGGTATCTTCTTCAATATGTTTTCTATGTTGTTATATATTTCATCAATGTCTTCATCTGGGGCATCTGTTGTGGGCATATATATTTGAATGACATGGAAATTTTCTGGTTTTGCTTCTATTGTAATTTTTATGAGTCTGTTGTTTATTGTTTCATATTGTCTGACATATTTAGATATTCTATTGTTTATAAGTATGGCTACTCCATTATGCCCTGTATTTTGATATCCTGATATGTAGATAGTGTGGTTTTGTGTTTTAAAATGTCCTTGATCTTTCCAGTGTGTCTCTGCTAGACCACATATGTCTATATTTTGTCTTATTATCTCTTTCTCTACTAGGTAAAGTTTTTCAGTTTGGAGAAGACCTTTGACGTTCCATGTCCCTATATTCATCGATTTTCTGCCTTGAAACTTCTGTGTTTAGTTATTTCTTCCAGTCGCCTATTTACCACGAGTGGCATGGTTGCTCGCACACTCGTGCCCGGTAGCCCATTTCACACTGTCTGACCCGGAATCAGGACAGCGCCGGTCGCTAACCGGATCGCATGGCATCTCTACTTTTTGTGTTGCGCTACTCATTGATTTATTTAGAGTGTACTCTCGGGAAAATAATCAGATGGTTTCCCCTTGCCTGCATGATCGCAGTGTTACGGCCGGTTGAATCAATATGTGATGTCCGCCCGTTAGTGTCTGTTATCAAGCCAACAGCAGAAATCATTCCACTGCGGCCTTGATTCAGTAATGACATAGCTGCTGCCCTATGCCATGACGCAGTATCACAGTCGCTTAACTCATAATGTGAGTGACGCCTGCGAGTATCTGAAATTAAGCCTACAGGATCTTTACTTCCTATAGCCTTAATCCAGTAATGACATTACTGCTACCTAATGTCATTACCTACTAATCTCTTTATGTGAAAATTTGTACTTTTGATGACGGATTTCCAGATTTCACACCAGCGCGGGGATCGAGGAGGAATGAATTTTCACTTGGTCTCAGTTTGTGAAAAAAAGCATAGACAGTTTTACATTATTGTTATTTTTGAAAAATAGACCAAGTCCAACTAGTGTACGACATTTTTCGCTCCAAAAAATTAATAGCGTTATTACTAGGTATATCACTGACGAATTTTCTCATCTCGAGAGAAAGCGTTTTAACGCGTTGAGAAAGGAGTCAGTAAAAAATCCAAGGGCAAGCTCAATGTGAATTGCCTTGGTGATCATGCAAAAAAAACCGCATTGTATGATTTTATGGGTGAAGATTTACGAAGTAATGAAGATTTTATTTGAAAAAATCCTACGAAATGTATCCCAACTTTCTAAAATGGCCTAGAATTATTTAAACAATCAGAGGACAAACTTGCCATAATTTGTTGACAGATTTGATTAATTATTGGATAAAAAACACATATTAAAATTTCGAATGGTTTCCTGAGTACACATGCGATGAAATTTTTTGAAATCATTGTTCCCAAAAGGGTTTTGAGAATACGTTTGTAAGTATATTAAAATAACTATTTTTGTGATCTGCAATTATCGGATCAACTATTGAGGTTCCTTAGAAAATTCTATAGAATAATTAAGAAGAAAAGCAGAACTCAACCACCACAACTTGTTGTCCAGAATTTCTTGGGTTGATAATCCTCGTGATAAAATATCAACATGTATCCCACACTTTATTTCCAATTTCATTATTAAAATTTGTTTAATGAAATGTTTCAAAATGAATTCATTTAGTTATATAGTTAAGTATAGCGTTTCCTTGGTTTCAGATAAATACCAATATGACATCATCAAGGTCCGAAAAAATTTTAGCATTACTTCCACCACCTTCATCTGATATGGATGATTTGAGCTATGAAGAAAATGAAAGTTATACTAAACCATCTAGAACTCAAAGTTCTGATATGGATGATTCGAGCGATGAAGAAAATAAAAGTTATACTAAACCATCTAGGACTCAAAGTTCTGATATGGATCCATCTAGAAGTCAAAGTTTTAAAACCGATGAAAGTTCTGAGGTCGAAAGTTTACCTCCTGAAGTTCAAGAAATAAGAAATTTTTAATACATTATCAGATACAGATTCAGCATCCGAAACTGAACATTTAAAACCAGAGCTATCAACACATCAATCTGCTTATAGTACGCTTAAATCTATTTGCAGTATACCTAAATCTGATTTGAGTCCTCTAAAAACACGATCATAACATCAGATACCTGGACCATCTAAAGATAATAACGACAATGCTAACCAACCTAAAGGCAAACTACAAAGTAAACGCACGAAACGACAGAATTTGCTTGAATACCACTGGACGAAAGAAGAATTTCACTTCAAATTTCAAGTGAACATTCCCGAAAATAACTTTTCTGATGTGGAAGAATTAAAGTCACCATTAGAATATTTCAAAATGTTTTTTTCAGACGATCTATTCGAGTTGATTGTCAACAATACAAACCTTTATTCCGTTCAGCAAGCAGGCAAGTCGATAAGCGTTACCAAAGATGAGATAAGTGACTTCATAGCGATACATATTTTGATGGGTATAGTAGCTATGCCATCATACTTGGACTACTGGAGTGTAAACTTCAGATACAATCAAATATCAGAAATAATGCCTCTCAAACAATATCAGAAAATTCGCCGGTATATTCACTTCGCAAATAACGATCATATAAACAACGATCAGTACTACCGAATTCGCCCAGTTTTGGATATAGTGAGAAGAAATTGTTCTATTATAGAAAAAGAAAGACGCCAGAGTATCGACGAGATGATGGTCCCTTATAAAGGGAAAAAGGCTGGTTCACGACGACAGTATATAAAATCAAAACCAAAAAAATGGGGCTTTAAAATATTTATTAGAGCCGGCATTTCAGGATTTGTGTACGATTTCATAGTTTATGGGGGGATGATACTTTTAGGCAGCATACCTTTTCACAAAAAGAAGAATCTTTAGGATTGGTAGGTGCTAAAGTTGTTCTTGCTCTAACACAATCAATGAAATCACCGGCGCTCAGTGTTATCTATGTCGATAATTTCTTTTCAAGTTTTGATTTGTTTTACATTCTTCGCCATGATTATGGAATTTTAGAGCTGGGAACAATGAGAAATGATCGATTAAAAAATTGTGTTTAAGAAGATGATACGTCTCTGAAGAAAAAAGGAAAAGGGTCGTTTTGTTCAAAAACTGACAACATTAATAAAATAAATGTTGTGAAATGGTTTGACAACACACCTGTTTTACTTGCCAGTACATATATATATATATATATATATATATATATATATATAATATATATAAATATATATATATATATATATATATATATATATATATATATATATATATATATATATATATATATATATCTTCTACACCTGTCCAAACAATTAAAAGGTATGATAAAAAGCAGCGAGCAAAAATTGAAGTCCCTTGTCCCTCTCTCATAAAACACTACAATGCTCACATGGGTGGAGTAGATTTGATGGACATGCTGGTAAGCCTTTATAGAATTCCCCTAAAAACTCGTCGTTGGTACCTCCCCATATTTGCACAAATGCTAGATATTTGTATAAACAACCCATGGATTCTGTATCGAAGGGATAAAAATATTTTACAACACACGTCCAATGGTTATACTCTCAAATATTTTAGAAAGTGCATAGCAGAGACTCTAACAACAAAGGGCAGAAAAAACAAGACAGTGTTTGCAGAGCAAATCGAAGAAATTAAAAAATTAAAACGTGCGTTCTGCCGAGACCATCAGAGGAAATACGATTTGATAAAATTGATCATTTTCCTATTTATGATACCAAAGGCAGGTGTAGGTATTGTAAATCAAGAGAGACACACTGGCCATGTTCAAAATGTTCTCTTAGATTGTGTTTAGTAAAGGATAGAAATTGTTTTTATCCTTCTAATAATAGCACATAAGTAAGTTTTAAAACAGGGAAGAGAAATTCAGGACGACGCAAAATGTCCTGGCTAAGAAATTTGAGAGAGTGGTTCGGCTGCAGCTCATTAGAATTATTCAGAAATGCGGCCAACAAAGTTAAAATAGCGATGATGATTTCCAACCTCCGCTAGGAGAAGGAACCCGAATAAGAAGAAGAAGTTTTACAACAGTTTTGGTTGTTTTTTACTAGAATGAAAAAATATGTTACTTTATTATATATTACTTTTAGCTTTCTTTTTTTTCATTAGAAAACTAGTTTAGTACTGCTTTTATTGTGTGGTTTTACCTACAATCTTCGACTTTGTTTCTTATAAGATACATAATAAACTTTTAAAATAAATTTGGATATTTGACTATGTATCTTGTGGGATACACTCCATATCTCCCTTGTTTATAAAAAAAAATAATATAAAAATGGTCAAAATGACTTGCGATGTACCATATCACGCTACCTAAACAACAATTTCACAAAAAGTACTGTTATATTAACGCTTGCCAAATTAAGGGTTAAAAAAGTTGTTAGAGGTAAACAACAGTATGTCCAACTACACATTTTAAAAAAAAATTGTAATAATAAACGGTAAACTTCAGGTATATAACACTTCATGGAAGGAAAAACGATAGTACACACGACAATAATAATATATTAATTTTGATTAAATATCAGAAACATTTGAATATTTACTGATTACAAATTGAAAAAATGTTAAAACTGCTCTCCTGAAAAAGTAAGAAAATGGACATAGTGTCCTTTACTTCCGAGGTATATATATATATATATATATATATATATATATATATATATATATATATATATATACATTGGAAAAGGAGTACGACCGTCAATCCAATATAAATTAAAGATCATTCAGACGAGTGGTGGGTTCTTCTATCGGTCAAAAGGTGGAGAAAAAACACAAAGTTGATGGCTACTGTATCTATTAATTGAAGATGCTTCGCTTTTATATTCAGAAAGCATCATCAGTTCATCTAAAAAGAACAATATGAAAAAAAAACCACACAAGCATGGAAAAGTTGTTACATGTGTTACCTTAAAAAGATATGTAGCAGTCACAGATATTAAAAATGTAAAGAAGCTCAAGTAAATGAACATTATACGATAATATTGTATACACAATCAATTAAACTAACAACAATTAGCAATTTGTTAAAACTTAGTACAGCAAAAGAACATGTGGTCTATTACACATGACAACGTAATAAAATATTAAATAGTGATTGAAGAACTAAGAATATCATAGATGTACTTCCAACAAATATATTAATAGAGTTCTGACCTGATCGTGATACCAGCAACTGGTTTCACACACAGCTCGGAAATATTAATAGTAAAAACCGGACTTTATTATATTATAGACTTAATTATGCAAATTCCATTACCAAAATTAATTCTCGGGGACTTTAACAGCCATAATCTTTTATAGGGTTCCGGAAGAACAACTAAAAATGAAAAGTGTTAGCAAACGTAATCAATAGCATGAATTTAACAATAATGAACGATGGAGCTAAAACTCGTTTCGACGCAGCTACTGGAAATTTTTCAGCTATCGACTTGTCTATTTCTGACCCATCGACGTTACTAAATCACACATGGCAAACCGTAGACGATTTATATGGAAGTGATCATTATCCAATAATAGTAACAAAAATTTCCAACCCCACAACAAAAACCAATCCTTTGCAAAAGTGGAAAATTAAGCAAGCCAAGTGGAACATTTTTAAAGCAAAAATTACTGAAGAAATATCGAATATCCCTATAATTGAAGAAGACATAAACTTAACTTTAAAATTGTTTAATAATTTAATCACTGAAGCCGCCACAATTGCAATGGGAAAAACAAAGTATGTAACAAAAAACAAAGTTGTTCCCTGGTGAAAGAGTGTAAATTGGCAATAAAACAAAGTAAAAAAGCTTTAATTACTTTCAAAAGACATAAAACCAATGAGAACTTAATAGAGCTAAAGAAAAAAAGGGCAAATGCAAAATTAATTACTTCCAAATCTAAAAAAGAGTCTTGGAAAAAATACGTTCAAAGTATTAACAGAAATACAAACATGTCATCAGCATGGAAAAAAGTTAAGAAGATATCTGGTGTCAGTACACAAAATGGAGTAAAATACCTAGAATGAAATGGAAACATAATTAATGAAAACAAAAAAATTGTAGAAGAATTAGATGAAACATACAGACAAAATTCTACACATGAAAATTACAGCAATACTTTTTTACGATATCGGGAAGAAGAATTATAGCCAATAACGAAGACATGAATACTTCAATTAATAAAACAGAACTATTAGAAACAATCCAAATGTTAAAAGACACATCACCAGGTCTAGACGACATACCCGCAATATTCTTAAAACAATTACCTAACGAAGCTTTAGACTTTCTATTGAATCTTTTTAATACAATCTGGTGTAAACAAAAATTGCCTGACTTATGGAGACAAGCTATTGTCATCCCTATACTAAAACCTAGCAAACCGGCTACAGCGGCAGAATCATATAGACCAATATCACTTACATGTTCTACTTGCAAACTGCTAGAGAAAATAATAAATAACAGACTTATGTGGCATTTGGAACATCACAATTTACTTATACCGGAACAAGCTGTATTTCGTCCTTTGAGATCTACTGTAGACAATGTTTTACATTTAGAAAGTCAAATTAATGAAGCTTTCTGTAACAAACAGAAATGCATAGCTGTTTACTTTGACATCCACAAAGCATTTGACTTAGCATGGCGACACAGAATATTAACAAAGCTGCAGACTTGGGGAATTCAAGGAAACATGTTGGCATTTTTGAATAACTTTCTAAATGAACGCAAATTTTCAGTACGTAGTAATGGAGAACTTTCTAGTATCAAATCTTAAGACAATGGAACACCACAAGGATCAGTAAATAGCCCTACACTATTTTTAATAGCAATGAATGATGTTATAAAAAATCTCAAGAAACCTGCACAGGCTAGAATATATGCTGATGATATGATAATGTTTATTAAAGGAAAAAATATTAACTCGATGGTCAAAATTTTACAAGAAGAACTAAATAAAATCGAAAGTTGGTCTAATAGGAGTGGATTCTATTTTTCAGCTGACAAGGACACAATATATTATTTTTTCCAAAAAGCCTATTCACACTAACATACCTGCCTTAAAATTCGACACAAAGTTTTTAAAACGAAGTACAAAGATAAAATATTTAGCCATAACATTCGACGAAACTTTAAGTTGGAAACCACATATTGAACAATTGGCGATATCATGTCAAAACGGTATAAATCTTCTTAAATGTTTAGCCAACAAATAATGGGGTGCTGACGGAGATACAAAATTACTGTTTTATAGAAGCCTAATCCGATCAAAATTGGACTCAAATTTAAAAATCTTAGACGTTATACACAACAATGCATTAGGCATAACCTCTGGAGCTTATAGAACAATTCCTGTTGCAAGTCTCGAGTGGGAACTTGGAGAACCATCATTACATGAACGACGGAAATTACTTAGTCTATCTTACTCTCCAAAACTAACATCACTACAACCTGACAACCATTTTCTTACTCAGTCATCGTTATCAAATATCAATATAAGAACACAATTACCATTTCAATTAAGGATCAAAACCATTTTACACTCTATTGAAATTTTTAACTTTTCCTTAACACATTCAGCAAACGTAAACACGCCACCTCCCTGATTAATACCTTTGCCTACTTTAAATTTAGAACTAGCATCATATCATAAATCTGAAACTAATCCACAAATATTTATAAGCAATTATAATAGAATATTTTCTTCTTTCCCTGAATAAACCCAAGTTTACACAGATGCATCTAAAACAACTTCTCGTGTAGGATCATCATTTGTTATAAGAGACATAATAAAAAGTTTCAAATTGCCCACAGAATCCACTGTGATAACTGGAGAATTGTATTCAATATACAGAGCTCTAATTCACATACAAACAGTCAAACCACATAAATTCCTTATTATTACTGACTCAATCAATTCCCTTCATATACTGTCAAAAATGTACACTTGCAACCCGTTAGCTAAATTAATTAAAAACAAAATACAGCAACTGGAAAACAAAACATTAGTCTTCGTGTGGGTACCATTACGTATAGGCATTAAAGGAAACGAACTAGCTGATAAAAATCAAAAAAAGTCTTATACAGATATTTAAATTCTAAATAGTATAAGGGGTAACTGATAAAAAATTCGTGAAGACGTACAGCTGATTTTGCTTTGTTTTTACTAAACAATCTTAAAAAGTAAAAAAAATGATTTGATTCAAATAAAAGTTAAGGATCATAAAAAGTTTTTTATTTTGAGAAATACCAAATTAAAATACATAAATAATTGACCGAGATAATTGCAAACAGACCCTAAACTCTAAAAAATTATGTTTGTAGTAATTTATAATTGTTAATAACCTTGTTTTTGCCTAATGACAGGTAATATAGCTACTTAAAATTATGGTAATTAATGAGTTACTAAAATGTGCTAATATCAAGCAAATCAAAAAAATTGTTTACAATTTATTTAATTTGTTTATACCAGTGAACGATTATTTAAACAACTGTACATTAGAAAAAATTCAACACATTAATAAATTTTTTATTAAAAACCAATTTCAATAGGGGACTTTTTAGCTTCTAAACATTTATACTAACTTTAATAATTTTTATGTCACATGCCTATAAGTAATGTTAACGAAAAGCTGAAAAAAAATAGAACCTTATTTAACCAATAAGAACTAAGATAGCATTTAATTTTTTTAAATCATATTTCCATTGTTTATTAAAATTAAGATCTAAAAATTGAAACGATTTTAAATGATGATCTACAATGTATAATCCAAGTTATGGCTGGTATATACACTAAAGAAGTAAAAAGTTATAACCTAATAAAATAATGGTATTCGTAAAAAGTGGAACTTAAAATTAAGGTTCGCTTTCAAAATACATATTTAATATCTCGGATTATGTGGCACGTAGAACCCTTATTTTTTACTGGGGTGGCTCAGCCTAAGAATTTTGCTATTTTGACCTATCGTACTAATTTTTTCCTTAAAAAAGGTATTGAATTATTATATCGAAAGAAATATTTAAATTTTATTGTTACGTGTACATTATTTATACAAATACATAATAATTATTATAAATTAATAATATACCTTTAATTCTGTTATTTTTTTTTTCTACAAAATACTTAATTTCATTTAATGAAGAAAAGTGGCTATAGTGTATTTTTATGTATGAGAGAGTAATAAAACAATAAATTATGTATGCAAATCCCTAAACTGTTGATACGGGTGACTCAATGAAAAACAGATATTTGTCAACAAGTTTACAGACGTATATAGGAAAACAATTTTAATTTGAGTATGACCACCAGGTATAAAGGTTGGAGCAGAATAAAATACAATAGTTGTGAGGGTTACTAATCCGTAAATAAGGTTGCCAGTGTCGGAGTGATGGAGGTTAACAGGTACTAATGAATTTGCAAGAAATGTAAGATGTTTATTTTATTGGTTATATATAACCAATAAAAGTTTAATAAGTTCCTACCTATTTGCAAAATAAAGTTTAATTCTTTAGATAAAATAAAACGTTTTATTTTATCTGAAATGAGTGCATTCCACGAAGAAGAGTTTTAACAATCAAACATTTAATTCTTTAATTCCAGGAATCTACGACAGTAATTGACTAGATAATTACCTTCTAAACTTATTCCACAAAAAACGTGATAGTGGGTTTTTCCATTTTGTAGGAAGGTCCAAGTGGCGTATTCAAATTCTTAACAGTTTACTAAAAGTAGATACTTCAGTTGCAAGGTGCAGTTTATTGTGTATACTAGTGTTATGGAAAATTTGGAAGTGCCGTATAAACGCCGAAAAATTGGTCATTTAACAGTTAATGAAAAAACATTAATATTTAATTGTTTTAAATCATTTACAGACAAACGTTTATGTGAAAGTGTTGATAAGACCGTTGAGTTAGTTAGCAGTACACTTGGTGTTGGGAAATCTACGATTTACAGAGTTATTAAAGAAGAGAAATGTGGTAGTTTTCAAATGCCACGTAATGCTCCAGGGAAACCAAAATTTCAAATAGAATATCATTTTAAAGAAGGACTTCGACGGAAAGTGCATGAATTCTTCTTTAGATAAGAATTTCCAACATTGAATAAAGTTCTTGTCTCAGTTCGAGATGATAAGGATTACCCAGAAATGAGTCGAAGTACGTTATGGAAACTTTTAAAAGAAATAGGCTTCTGCTGGAAAAAGAATCCCAGAAAGTCTATTTTATTAGAAAGAAGCGATATTGTCATATGGAGAAGACATTTTCTAAGAACCATAAAGGAAATGAGAAACCAAAAAAGAAAAATATATAATCTTGATGAAACATGGATCAACGAGGGTCATACACCAAATAAATTTTGGCAGGATGAAACTGTTACAAGTCAAAGGCGCGCTTTTGTAAATAACTTATCTACTGGTTTAAACCCACCATCAGGAAAGGGACGCAGTCTGATAATAGTACACATTGGCAGTTCAGACGGTTTTGTTGAAGGTGGTTTAATAACTTTTGAATCAACTCGTACCCGTGACTACCATGAAGACATGAACGCTGATGTCTTTCAAGAATGGTTCGAACAAATGATAGATCTTCTTCCTAAGAACTGTGTAATAGTAATGGATAATGCAAGTTATCACTCCAGACTTATAGAAGGACTGCCCACAACCAAGTGGTTAAAAAAAGACTTGCAGAATTGGCTGAGTTCAAAAAATATTACGTACCATCCCGGATCTATAAGAAAGGAACTTTATTCGTTGTGTGCCCTTCATAAAGAAAAATTTTAAAAATACGAAATTGATGAAATTCCCAAAAATCGTGGAATGACAGTACTTAGGTCCCCACCATATAATTGTGAATTAAACCCGATTGAACTGGTACGGGCACAGATAAAGAGTGAAGTTTCAAGAAAAAATACCACTTTTAAAATTCATGATGTTAAACAGTTGTTTTTGGAGGCCGTAAATAACGTAAAACCTGAAAACTGGGAAAAGGCAGTAAATCACATTATTAAAGAAGAGGGAAAAATGTGGAAGCTGGACAATATTACTGATAAAATGATCGAGCCAATTATTATAAATCTTGGTTCTGAAAGTTCATCTTCTTAATCTGATTTGGATTTGTAACAAGTAGCTGTAAGTTTTATATTAATATTTTTATTCATCTATTTAACATACCTTCGACGGTTTTAAAAACTCTTTTTCTCTTTTGTAATTTTTAAAAATTAAAAAAAATGTGAATTTTTTAAAACCCTTTTTAATGTAGGCTAGTCAGTTCTAATATAGTGTTTGATAAAAGAGGTCACTTTTGTTTACATACACATAACACTTTATAACACTGAAATAATTCATTTATTTTTTACAATTATTTAAAGTAATTTTTCAATTAATCTTGAGCACGCCCATGGAGTGGTCGAAGGTACCAGTTAAAATTATGCTAATTACTCTCTCGTTCATAAACATAAACTATATAAAGAATAAAAAATATTTTTGTAGTTTACCCCTCCACTTTTCCGTGATGGTATTTTACAAGTACCATCACTTTAAAGACATAACTTTTTACTCACATTTTAGATAAGATTTTCGTTTATAATCCATTCAATTTTCAGTTTTTAATGGTAATAAACCATGGAAATATTACTTTAAGAAAAAAAATGTTAACTAGATTGCTATAAGTCATAGGTTTTGTTGTTTTTTGGAAGTTTTTGTGTGAGTATTTTTTCATTAAGCATGTGACATAAAAAATGTTAAAGTTATTACGATTGTTTATAAGGTAAAAAGTGAGTGAATTTTTTTAATATACCTTAAAAATGATAACTTATAAAAGCGAGTTCGATTTTGCATTTCCTTTTGACATGTTGCTGTATTTGATTTTTCTACTTCATTGTATTATATTGGTTAAATCCTATTACTTGAGGTACTGTAATATCACAATTGGGCAATTAGGGGCAGATATGTAGCTAAGGCCCTTTCGACGTGATGGTGTATTTGATTGCTATCTCATTGTATTTTATTTGTTAAATCTGAGTAATATTGTATTCAACAGCGATGTTAAGTTTCTGATGCTAAAATGATTGATAATAAAAGTGATATATACATTTTCATGTGTATGGTGATTGCGAGTAAACGGTAAAACCCTGAAATATATATATATATATATATATATGTATATATATATATTATATATATATATATATATATATATAATATTTTTAATATGCCATCATTTTAGACTCAAACATTTTCTGGAATAAATTTATATAACTCAGTAAGGGATAAAAAAAAGAAATCGGATATTTTAAATTATCAACACGGTATCAAATCTCTATCTATTCAGATGGTTAAACTTCTTGTAACAAGTAAAGAAAAAAAGTTATTAAGGTCTTGTAAACATTACTTTGTTTTTGATTGCATTATTATGTTATGTGCCTCATCACAAAGTTTCATTTATTTTTAAACTAATTAGTTGTGTCCTTGTACGGTTAATATTTTGCTTTTTATCAGTTTAACGTAATGCTCATTCGCAGAAACCTTTCGCGCAGCAGTTTTCAAAACCACAATTGCCATTTGGATCGCCAATCTTCGAATGGAGACGGCGCTATGAAAAAAGAAGAAGAACGTAGTGCTAGTTTATTATTCAGTTATCGGATTCTTAAATTCCGTGAATATTAACTAATACATTTGTCACACCTTCCTAGGGCTACAGTACATATTATCGCCAGCGGGTACTGGTTTTTTGAAACTGAATTCTCTTTTGTATAGTTTTGTGTCTTTTAACACAACAATAAAAAAAATCTTTTTTTTTATTGTGGCTTGTATAATACTTTTGTAAACTTTTTTCAACTAAACTCAATAAGTAAAATATTGGTTTTCGTAGAACATAATATTTAAATTTGTAGCCATTTATGTTTCATTATAATTTACTGTATGTATATAATATATATATATATATATATATATATATATATATAATATATATATTTGTCTTTTGATTTTACTTTGTTTTTAATAGAGTTTCATATACTGTTTTACTTTTATTTTTCTATGTTCATATACATACCCAATGCAAAAGGGAGATGACCAGTTAACTCTTGATTGAACATATATATTCTTCCTCCCTTTTTAATGGCTTTATATGTTGTATAGAGAACATCCTATGTGCTATAGCAACAATATGATTTTTTTCTAATAGGGGTCGTTTCACCCCTTAAAAATAAAAAGCAACCAAGGCACAAGTCCAATTTTGAAGTGAAGCGTAAGTGTAACCTAAATAAAAATTTCCATACAAATCAGTGGAGACAAGGTATTCAATGACATTGTTTTAATTATAAATAATTTGTGGGGTGAGATTTAAGAGTAAAACTGTTAAAAAATCTTAAATTATGTTATTAACTCCGCCTCCGGTAAGTGCTGGGTGGATTGAGTAGCTTAGTAAACGCCGGTGCCGGTCCCAAGCGCGGATAAAGGAGGAGGGTTAAGGCAATGGGCTAGCAACTTATCCCTTGTCAAATAAATGCTAAAGATTTCGACCAAAAGCCTCGGAATACAAAGGAAGGATCAAAACAAAGACGACTAATGCAACGGAAAAGGAAAACGATATTGGCTACATGGAATGTACAAGGACTTCGATCCAAACAAGCAGAGGTGTTCAAAGAACTAGCGGAAAGAAAAATACATATATGTATTCTCACCAAAACCAAGAAAAAGGGAAAAGGAAATGAAGAGATAGAAGAATATATACATATCTACAGTGGAGTAAGTAAATATAACAGAGCTAAGAGAGGAGTCTCTATTGCCATTCGAAAAAATTTTAAAAACAATATTAAATCGTGGACTGAAGTAAATGAACAACTGCTTATACTGGAAATAAAAAAGAATGGGCACAACATCGTAATTGTCGGAGTGTATGCCCCAAACGAAGATGCAGATCCAGAAAGTAAAGACGATTTCTACAACAAGATGAATAAAATACTCTCTGAAATTAAAGAAAACTGTGAAATCTTTATACTAGATTTAAACGGCAGAGTAGGGAGAGAAGAAAATAACAGAGTCGTAGGAAGATATGGAGAACAAATAACCAATGACAAAATTATGAATGGATTTTTTCAAAATAGAGACATCCACAAATTTACATGGATACACCTACTAGAAATCTGCGCTCGATAATCGACTATGTAATCCAACGTCAAAATTCCCAGCTGAAAACAAATGACGTAAGGGTATACCGTGGATCAGACTATGGATCCGACCATCGTTTAGTTATAGCCAACGTGATATTTAACTATCGCAAAAACAATAACACTCAGGTACAGAATATAGAAAAAGGACTAGAAAGCATAAAAGAAGATTCAACGAAATTTCTTTACAAATTACGACTGGCCACAAAACTACGAAATGTGGATCGAGAAAATGTATCAGCGGAAGAATTATACCAGCAACTTAGAAAATGCATTCATGAGGCTGCAAGTGAAGCTTTGGGTTATAAAGACAAACATAAAACAAAAAATCAAGAATGGTGGTCGGAGAATATGCAACCGTTAGTCAACAAGAAGAAAACTGCTTATCAGAAATGGATGTCAACGAGAAATAAGGAAGATTACAAGATATATCAAAAATTAAATCGAGATGTAAAAAGAGAAGTCGTGAAAAGTAAAAATGAGATATGGGATTGAATATGTGCAGAGGTGGATAGGTATATGGGTGGAACAAGAGTCGGACAAGCTTGGAAGGTGATAAAGTCTCTCCGGAGAGAAAGAAAGGAAAAAATCTAACTTACAGTTAATAGATCTGAAGCAGTGGAAACACCATTATGAGGTCTTACTGACAGAGGATAGATGTAAATTCCAAGAGATCGAAATGGAAGAAATATCTGAAGACACACAAATAATTGAAATAACAACCGAAGAGTTAAACGATGCCCCCAAAAGATCGAAAAATAGTAAAGCAGCACGACCTGGAGACATTCCAATTTAGTTGGTAAGGTATGGACCAAAAATATTACATGAGATGTTGGTTGAACTATTTAACAAATGCTTAAAAGGACAAAATATCCCTGACGATTGGAATATTGGATACATCAGCTCAATATTCAAGAAAGGGGATAAACGCAAATGCTCTAATTATAGGGCAATAGCTGTTACCAGCTCAGTGGGGAGGTTGTACGGTCGAATAATAAAAGAAAGAATAGAATCAAAATACAAAGATATAGAAGAACAAAATGGATTTCGTACAGGAAGATCGTGCACTGATGGTATATTCGTTCTGCAGCAGGTAATCGAAAAACGGAAGGCAAGGAATTTATCTACCCATCTACTGTTTGTAGATTTAGAGAATGCATACGATACGGTACCTTTGAAAAAACTGTTTCAAACATTGACGGAAGTAGGTCTCAGTAGAGAGTATGTGAAGGCTATCGCAAATATATACAAAATGCAAGAAGTGTCGTTAAAGAAACTTTATATCTGAATCATTGCCAATAATAAAGATGCTTAAATAAGGATGTTGTCTATCTACGACCTTATTTAAAATAAAAGTAGGTTTTACTTAAAAGTTCTTTTATTATTTTAAAGGGAACTAACGTTAGAATAAAAGTCCGCGATCCAAACGATACGTCTTTATTACACAACAATAAACTGTACGGATGGTATTTACAGGTACACAATATTACTAGATTACGGATAATGCTTTGCACATTAAAATATCGAATAACTCCGTCGTTAAATGTTTTCGTATTTTTCTGCCGGCGGGCGTTGCACAATATTGAACCTTTACAGTTCGGGTGTTAAAAATCGAATCCCTTTTAGGGCAGGCATGTGTGATTTTGTCTATATTTTCCTGCCTCTCTCCCCGCGGTGGCGACCTGTCAGTAGCGCCTTAAGAATATAGTTTTAGTGGTATCTCGCAGTGGCGTAACTAACAAATAAAACTATGCTAAATACTTAATATAAGAAATATAAGAAATATTTCCTACATATATATTCATCGCTAGAGGAGTGGAGGAAACAAGTATCCGGAATGGGAATAAACATAGGCGATGGTAAATGTCTAACAACTTTATTTTTCGCAGATGATCAGGTAGTCATAGCGAATGATGAGGAAGACATGGACTACATGTTTAGAAAGCTAAAGAAAGAATATGAAAAATGGGGCCTCAATATGAATATGTCAAAGACAGAGTATCTTAAAATTGAAGATGACGAAGAAGATCCAGAGTTAGAAATTAGAAACACAAAAACATGCAATGAATATAAATATCTCGGATCTATAATATCTAAGGGAGGCACTACCAAAGGAGACATCGAAAACAGGACGCAGCAGGGAAAAAAAGCGGTTAACATTCTGAACTCTCTACTATGGTCTAAAGATATTAGACAAGAAACAAAATTGACAATCTATCGAACCTTGGTAGAGCCTATTATGACTTATGGGGCAGAAGTTTGGCAGATCACGAAAAAAGATAGAAAAAGAATAGAAGTAAAAGAAATGGATTTTCTAAGAAGAGCGTGTGGTGTATCCAAAAAAGATGAAGATATTAGAAGGAGGACAAATACTGTATATTCCAGTGTAGACAGAATTGAAACGAGACAACTAGTGTGGTGTGGTTATGTGAAGCGAATGAATGAAGCTAGATGGCCAAAGAAAGCTTTAACTTACATACCACAATAATTAAAAAGAAGGGGAAGACCATCTGTTGCCTGGGAAGAAAATGTACGACACCTAATGAGAGATAGAGCCATCAAAGAAGACGAATGGATGGACAGAGAACGATGGCGGTCGAAATGCGAGAAGCGGCAGAGGCTGTAGGAACCTCGCTTATATATATATATATATATATAATATATATATATATATATAATATATAATATATATATATATATATATAATATATAATATATATAGGGAGGTGAATCGGCAAGCGGGCCATAGGAAACTCAATGGTAAATTCTAAATTGTTGAATTCCTGCTTCCCTAATTATTTTACACCAAAAGTCATGGGAAACTATTTGTAGAGGACTCAAATATGTATCGAAAACAACTGTTAAACGTAAATCTACGATTTAAACGTATTCCAAAATTTTGCTAAAATATAATACATTTTTCTGTGAAAAAATGTGTATTACGTGTTGCGTTTTGTCATATTATTGTTTCTGATATTTGACAATATTTCAACCAATTATATTTTTATTTATCTATGATTTAAATGGCCAAAATTTTGTGATTTATTGTTTAAAAAAAATTAAGTTGATTAAGAAATGTACTCAGTTGAGGAGAAAAAAGCAATAATAAAAATGTTTTATTCAAGTTTTATTATAACATTTGTTATAGTTTTATGTTTAGAAATAATCATATATTATTATTAGGAATAAAGATCACAGTAACAGTATATTGGAATTCATTGAATTGTTGTATAACTTAACTTAACATGGAATTAAATTTTAGTGAATTAGAATATCTTACGTTAAATAAAGATCCGGTAGTGGCAGGAAAAGGTTCGCGCTATTGCCTGAATATAACATTATGCGATTTTTCGTCAACTGAGTACATTTCATTATATTGATCGATTTGTAAACAATATAATTTATTGTTCACAAAGTAATAATGTTCAGTAGTAGTAGTATTTAGTAAAATTCATTGTTTATAATTTAATTATCAAATAAAAAAATTGACAATTCAAATTGTCAAACATCTGACATTAATATGATAAAACACAAACGTCCTAATATATATTCTTGCATTGCGTGTGGCCTAACTTTTAGGGGTAGTCTGAAAAATGTATCACATTTTTTCAAAATTTTAAGTACATTTGATTCGTAGAACGGTTTTAACATTTGTTTTTAATTCAGATTTTAGTCCTCTACAAATAGTTTTTTATGACTTTTGATCTAAAATAATTAGGAAAGCAGCAGTTCAACAATTTAAAATTTCTCATTCATTGAGTTTCCTATGGCCCGTTTGACGATTCACCACCCGGTATATATATATATAAATATATATATATATATATATATATTATATATATATATATATATATATATTATATATATATATATATATATATAATATGTTATTTATTGATAATTAACATTTATTCACTTCGTTAAAAGATGATTTGACCCGCTTTAATTTATAATTTTACCATTTTTTGTAATAGGTTAAACTGTGATAAAATCTTAAATTGTGTTGTTTAATGATAATAATTGACATTCATTCACTTTAAATTACTATTATACGATTTTTTCTAGTAGGGGTAGTTTTCACCCCTAAAAAATAAAAATCAACCTGCGGCTTGTATCCAAAAGGGAAGTGAAGGGTAAGTAAAACCTGAATCCAAATTTTCATGCAATTCGGTGGTGACACGGAAAATTGCAGGTTATCGCCCTATTTTAGGTTCATTTACTGGTTCTATGGTGTGTGTGTAACGGATATATTGTAAGACATATGGAAGTCACGGAATGGCAAGATAAGCGTTGAATAGAGTAAAAAGGAAAAAAATAATGATGAAAATCTCACATGAAAAATAGTGTGGAAAGAACATGTACTAGGTTTACATAATTTAGGAATACTTTATAATTTAGGACATATATATATATATATATATATATATATATATATATATAATATATATATATATATATAATATTTATATATATATAACTATCTATATATGTATATATATATATATATATATATATATATATATATATATATATATATATATATATATATATATATATATAGAGTTTGTGTAACGACGCTAAGAATACAATTCTTTGGAGGATAACTTTCGGGAAAGCGTCAAAACAAGGATCAGCTAGAGATGGTATAAGCCAGTTTGGTGTAGAACTTTATTCTAAATGTGAAATTTTCGGTGATATGTTGTCACCTTCATCAGCACCTAAATGGAAAACCTATTTTAGTACAAGTGGTGGAAATTAACATATAAAACCTACATTGAAAATGTTCAGTTGGTCCTAGAGGTGAAGAACACTGTCACAAACATGTTAAAAATATTAAAAAATACATTTAAAATTTTGAATAAAAACATTACAACACAACAGGGTATTATTTAAAATACAAACACAACAAAAATCTAAAAATTACAACCTACACAAAAACTGCAACTTCATGTTAAAAGTAAAAAAGAAGAATTATTCTTCTTTTTTGATGACATTTCTGACTTGTGTCAATATCCGGGTGGCATATGCAAGGAGGTTATAATTTTCATGTTAGAACCTCATGGATATGGATATGGAAAGAAAGAACCCCAGGAAACACAATCAGCCGGGAAATGGAGTCTTTTCTCAAGTACAGGTAGGCAATCTATGTATGTTATGATAAGTTCCCTACATTCTCCAGTTTGTTACATCGTGTCAAGTCCTGTTGAAGTAGAAATGAATAAATACAACTTAAGTTTTCAACATCTTTCTTACAGTTCATAGAAGAACTGCAGTTATGGATGTAGCACATTTCTATGAAGTTTCTCTTAAATTGGTTGTCAACCCTCTTTAGTACTTGCACATTTTCATAGTTAGCAATGTGTCCAGTATTCTTAATATGTTGGCTAAAGGCTGTGCAGGTGGGTTTCCTCACTACATCACTCTTGTGCAAAGCTAGTCTTTTTGAGAGTTTCTGGCTGGTTTGACCGACATACACTTCTGAACAGGAACCACATGGAATAGAATACACTACATTGAAGTTATCCAGTTTTTTAACTCTTTCTGTCAGGTGAGTAAAGTATGTCCCTAATCTTTTGTACACTGAATTTGCTATCACTATGTTGAACTGTCTGAAAAGGTTTGTGATCTGTGGAGATAAACCTCTGATGTAAGGTAATCTCCCATAGAAAACTTCTACAGTTTCTCCTTCTAATGTTTGTCTTTGGTGTGTTCTAACTGTTGGCATATCTTGGAATAGCAATTTATTAAGAAGCATCTTAGGGTAGTGATTTTTTCTAAGAATCTCATACAATAATTTGATGTTCTTATTGTAGTTAGAAGGGTGACAAATTCTTTTTATTCTGTTTTTCAGACCTTTAATGATGTTAATCTTCTGTTCGTCTGGATGATACGAGTGAAAAGGCACATATCTACCTGAGAATGTTTTCTTTCTGTACCAATCCAACCTTACTGTGTTGTCCTCATGTCTGGTTACATGGGTGTCGAGGAATGGAACACTATTATTCTCTTCTGTTTCAACAGTGAATTGTAGGTGAGTGTTATATGAGTTGAAAATGTCAAGAGTGTAGTTGATTTTGTCTGCAGGGACTGCACATATGAGGTCGTCTACATATTGGTAAATGAAGGGGAACTGGAAATCAACTTTTTGAGTACAGTAGTGAAGTAGGGAGTTCATTACAATTTCTGCTAAAGTTGGGGATATAGCTCCACCCATGGGTGCTCCTTTTATTTGGACATAGAATTCATTTTGAAAAGTGAAATATGTATTGTTGTATAAAAAGGTAATCAGTTTCAGGAACAAAACTTTGGGAATTGTACAGTTCTGTTCAATAAGATGGTAATTAGTTGTCAGAATAGAAACTACCAGTTCAAGAGGGATGTTGGTAAACAAGGAAGTAACATCAAAACTCACCAAGACATATCCTAAAGGTAGTAAAAACCCATTAATCTTATTTGCAAATTCAAAAGAATCTTTAATTTTGTAGGTATTATGAGAAGAAAAAGAAGTGTCAATAATACCTGCCAGATATTTAGCCAAGGATTGAGTAGGGGCATTCTTACAGGCAATTATAGGACGTAGAGGGCACCCTTCTTTGTGAATTTTTGGAAGTCCATAGTATGTTGGGGTGGTACCGGTATAGTTGGTTAATTCTTTTTTTGTTTTGGTGGTAATATGTCCTTCTTCATGTAGTTGTTTTATTAGTAAGTTGGTGTTTCTTTCTACTGATGGAGTCAGATCTTTGGGGATTTTTTTATAGGAGTGTGGGTCATTGAGAAGTTCAAAAGATTTGGTGATGTAATCGTTTCTGTCCATTATGACTGTAGTGTTACCTTTGTCTGCTCTTGTTACTATAATATCAGGGTTGTCTTTCAGAAATTTTCTTGTTTTTGTTTCAATGGCCATGGATGGACTGATGTAATAACGGTTGGTTTTGATGTGGTTGGTAATGATATTCGTGATTTTTGAACGTTGCAAATTCTGTGAATCTGTAGGGAGTTTCTTAATACAGTACTCAATGTCTGCTAGGTATGTGTACATGTCAATATCTTTCACTGAGACTGGTAGTGAAAATTTTGGACCTAGTGATAAAAAAGATTTTATGTCTTGAGGCAAAGTCACTTTGGATTGATTTACCAACCATGCGTTTTCATTTGTAGTTGTAAGTGAAGCTAAAGGGTCTTTAAGTTGGTTGAGTTTTGAAATGTTGCTTCTTTTTATACAGTTGAATATTCTTTTATATCTTTTGTCCTGTAGTCTCAGGAAATCAGACATCATGTTGTAAGGGAGTTTGCTATTAAGATACTCTATTGATTTATCTATGTTTGTCTGTAAATTTCTGATTTTTGTGTTAGTTTCATTAATAGTGATGTTTAGAATCCTCTTTGTTACAAGATTTCTTAAGTATGATATTTTTCTTGTATTTTTATTTTCTGTGTTTTCAGGTATTGAGAGAATCCTTTCTGTACCCTGTTGTAAAAATCTAGGTATTATGTTGTTTCTCCTGCATTCGTACAGGAAGATGAGCCTGTTCTTTGCTGAAGCCATTTTCGTTAGTGATGACATGTAAGTTTTCGCATGTTTAACTCCAGTATTACCGTCAATGTTCTTTATCTGTTGTAGGAATCCCATTTTTGTAGTCAATTATTGTAAATAGAGTTTGTGTAACGACGCTAAGAATACAATTCTTTGGAGGATAACTTTCGGGAAAGCGTCAAAACAAGGATCAGCTAGAGATGGTATAAGCCAGTTTGGTGTAGAACTTTATTCTAAATGTGAAATTTTCGGTGATATGTTGTCACCTTCATCAGCACCTAAATGGAAAACCTATTTTAGTACAAGTGGTGGAAATTAACATATAAAACCTACATTGAAAATGTTCAGTTGGTCCTAGAGGTGAAGAACACTGTCACAAACATGTTAAAAATATTAAAAAATACATTTAAAATTTTGAATAAAAACATTACAACACAACAGGGTATTATTTAAAATACAAACACAACAAAAATCTAAAAATTACAACCTACACAAAAACTGCAACTTCATGTTAAAAGTAAAAAAGAAGAATTATTCTTCTTTTTTGATGACATTTCTGACTTCTGTCAATATCCGGGTGGCATATGCAAGGAGGTTATAATTTTCATGTTAGAACCTCATGGATATGGATATGGAAAGAAAGAACCCCAGGAAACACAATCAGCCGGGAAATGGAGTCTTTTCTCAAGTACAGGTAGGCAATCTATGTATGTTATGATAAGTTCCCTACATTCTCCAGTTTGTTACATCGTGTCAAGTCCTGTTGAAGTAGAAATGAATAAATACAACTTAAGTTTTCAACATCTTTCTTACAGTTCATAGAAGAACTGCAGTTATGGATGTAGCACATTTCTATGAAGTTTCTCTTAAATTGGTTGTCAACCCTCTTTAGTACTTGCACATTTTCATAGTTAGCAATGTGTCCAGTATTCTTAATATGTTGGCTAAAGGCTGTGCAGGTGGGTTTCCTCACTACATCACTCTTGTGCAAAGCTAGTCTTTTTGAGAGTTTCTGGCTGGTTTGACCGACATACACTTCTGAACAGGAACCACATGGAATAGAATACACTACATTGAAGTTATCCAGTTTTTTAACTCTTTCTGTCAGGTGAGTAAAGTATGTCCCTAATCTTTTGTACACTGAATTTGCTATCACTATGTTGAACTGTCTGAAAAGGTTTGTGATCTGTGGAGATAAACCTCTGATGTAAGGTAATCTCCCATAGAAAACTTCTACAGTTTCTCCTTCTAATGTTTGTCTTTGGTGTGTTCTAACTGTTGGCATATCTTGGAATAGCAATTTATTAAGAAGCATCTTAGGGTAGTGATTTTTTCTAAGAATCTCATACAATAATTTGATGTTCTTATTGTAGTTAGAAGGGTGACAAATTCTTTTTATTCTGTTTTTCAGACCTTTAATGATGTTAATCTTCTGTTCGTCTGGATGATACGAGTGAAAAGGCACATATCTACCTGAGAATGTTTTCTTTCTGTACCAATCCAACCTTACTGTGTTGTCCTCATGTCTGGTTACATGGGTGTCGAGGAATGGAACACTATTATTCTCTTCTGTTTCAACAGTGAATTGTAGGTGAGTGTTATATGAGTTGAAAATGTCAAGAGTGTAGTTGATTTTGTCTGCAGGGACTGCACATATGAGGTCGTCTACATATTGGTAAATGAAGGGGAACTGGAAATCAACTTTTTGAGTACAGTAGTGAAGTAGGGAGTTCATTACAATTTCTGCTAAAGTTGGGGATATAGCTCCACCCATGGGTGCTCCTTTTATTTGGACATAGAATTCATTTTGAAAAGTGATAAAAAGTAATAAAACAACTACATGAAGAAGGACATATTACCACCAATACAAAAAAAGAATTAACCAACTATACCGGTACCACCCCAACATACTATGGACTTCCAAAAATTCACAAAGAAGGGTGCCCTCTACGTCCTATAATTGCCTGTAAGAATGCCCCTACTCAATCCTTGGCTAAATATCTGGCAGGTATTATTGACACTTCTTTTTCTTCTCATAATACCTACAAAATTAAAGATTCTTTTGAATTTGCAAATAAGATTAATGGGTTTTTACTACCTTTAGGATATGTCTTGGTGAGTTTTGATGTTACTTCCTTGTTTACCAACATCCCTCTTGAACTGGTAGTTTCTATTCTGACAACTAATTACCATCTTATTGAACAGAACTGTACAATTCCCAAAGTTTTGTTCCTGAAACTGATTACCTTTTTATACAACAATACATATTTCACTTTTCAAAATGAATTCTATGTCCAAATAAAAGGAGCACCCATGGGTGGAGCTATATCCCCAACTTTAGCAGAAATTGTAATGAACTCCCTACTTCACTACTGTACTCAAAAAGTTGATTTCCAGTTCCCCTTCATTTACCAATATGTAGACGACCTCATATGTGCAGTCCCTGCAGACAAAATCAACTACACTCTTGACATTTTCAACTCATATAACACTCACCTACAATTCACTGTTGAAACAGAAGAGAATAATAGTGTTCCATTCCTCGACACCCATGTAACCAGACATGAGGACAACACAGTAAGGTTGGATTGGTACAGAAAGAAAACATTCTCAGGTAGATATGTGCCTTTTCACTCGTATCATCCAGACGAACAGAAGATTAACATCATTAAAGGTCTGAAAAACAGAATAAAAAGAATTTGTCACCCTTCTAACTACAATAAGAACATCAAATTATTGTATGAGATTCTTAGAAAAAATCACTACCCTAAGATGCTTCTTAATAAATTGCTATTCCAAGATATGCCAACAGTTAGAACACACCAAAGACAAACATTAGAAGGAGAAACTGTAGAAGTGTTCTATGGGAGATTACCTTACATCAGAGGTTTATCTCCACAGATCACAAACCTTTTCAGACAGTTCAACATAGTGATAGCAAATTCAGTGTACAAAAGATTAGGGACATACTTTACTCACCTGACAGAAAGAGTTAAAAAACTGGATAACTTCAATGTAGTGTATTCTATTCCATGTGGTTCCTGTTCAGAAGTGTATGTCGGTCAAACCAGCCAGAAACTCTCAAAAAGACTAGCTTTGCACAAGAGTGATGTAGTGAGGAAACCCACCTGCACAGCCTTTAGCCAACATATTAAGAATACTGGACACATTGCTAACTATGAAAATGTGCAAGTACTAAAGAGGGTTGACAACCAATTTAAGAGAAACTTCATAGAAATGTGCTACATCCATAACTGCAGTTCTTCTATGAACTGTAAGAAAGATGTTGAAAACTTAAGTTGTATTTATTCATTTCTACTTCAACAGGACTTGACACGATGTAACAAACTGGAGAATGTAGGGAACTTATCATAACATACATAGATTGCCTACCTGTACTTGAGAAAAGACTCCATTTCCCGGCTGATTGTGTTTCCTGGGGTTCGTTCTTTCCATATCCATGAGGTTCTAACATGAAAATTATAACCTCCTTGCATATGCCACCCGGATATTGACAGAAGTCAGAAATGTCATCAAAAAAGAAGAATAATTCTTCTTTTTTACTTTTAACATGAAGTTGCAGTTTTTGTGTAGGTTGTAATTTTTAGATTTTTGTTGTGTTTGTATTTTAAATAATACCCTGTTGTGTTGTAATGTTTTTATTCAAAATTTTAAATGTATTTTTTAATATTTTTAACATGTTTGTGACAGTGTTCTTCACCTCTAGGACCAACTGAACATTTTCAATGTAGGTTTTATATGTTAATTTCCACCACTTGTACTAAAATAGGTTTTCCATTTAGGTGCTGATGAAGGTGACAACATATCACCGAAAATTTCACATTTAGAATAAAGTTCTACACCAAACTGGCTTATACCATCTCTAGCTGATCCTTGTTTTGACGCTTTCCCGAAAGTTATCCTCCAAAGAATTATATATATATATATATATATATATATATATATATATATATATATATATATATATATATATAAACCCGTTTATATATATAGCAAAGACGAGCGTCTTTGCACTTGCTCTATACAATCTAGAAAAATTTGATTACAGCAAACAATAAACGCAGATTTTTAAACGTCAGTTACAAAATTTAAAAAAAAAAGTAAAATATTTTCACATTGGCTCCAAAAATGTACGCTTTTAAATATTTTTTTTTCTTAACCTTATTATCACCTGCCCTGGAAAAGCAAGGTCGGTTAATCAATTAAAAAATTGTCACGTCTTGTTTTGGTTTCACCTAAAGATTCTATTACATCATAATAATATCGGATATTCATTATATGTTCACTTACTACTTACGTGCTTAGAAATGCATAATTGAATGATTTTAGAACAAATGTGGCAAACTGGCTTCCAAAAATACGGCTGCTAAATCGTGTTAAGGTCTTTTTGACTAAATATAATATCATCATCTTGAAGAAGTTAATACTATAATAATATATAAACAATATATATATATATATATATATATATATATATATATATATATATATATATGTATATATATATATATATACATATATATATATATATATATATATATATATATATATATATATATATATATGTATATATATATATACATATATATATATATATATATATATATATATATATATCTTCTTATTCTTTTTAATTTTTTTATGTAAACATGACTCTGTATGTTTTTCAATATGCCTCGAGTAAGTTGTAATTCCATCGTTTTCGTGGTCTACCTACTGATCGTCTTCCTACCGGGGAACCTTCTCTTGCCGACTTTACTACTCTGTTTGTTGTCATTCGGCTTATATGATCGTTCCATTCTACTCTTCTATTTCTTACCCAGTTTTTGATGTTCTTCACCTTGTATCTATGTAGTATATCTGTACTTCTAGCTCTGTCTCATAGTGTCTTACCAACAATTTTTTCAATTGTTTTTATATGCTATTTCTAACATTCTTTTTTTCCTCTCTGTGGTCTTGTTTCTGCCACATATGTCATTATTGGTCTGATGACTATTTTGTAAATTCTGCCTTTCGTTTCTTTCCCGATATTTTTATTTCTCCATATTGTTTTATTTAAGCAGCCTGCGGCACTGTTTGCTCTATTCACTTGATCTTCTACTTCGGTTTTGAGCTTTTCCTAGCTAAATAATGGGATACCTAGATAATTAAACTCCATCATTTGCTCTATTAACTGACCTTCCAGCTCCAATTTACGTCTTAGTAAATTTGCTGTTGTAACGATGCATTTTGTCTTTTGTATATATATATATATATATATATATATATATATAATATATATATATATATATATATACCTATATATATATATATATATATACATATATATACATATATATATATACAGATATATATACATATATATATATATATATATATATATATATATATATATATATGTAGCAAAACTGGTAAGATTATCGACCGAAACGTAAATAACAATTTATTGTGTTGGAATATCGGGTATGCGGTCTGTTATATTAAAAAAAAACTCTTTTTTCTTTTAATCCTCTATATTTCGCTGATTTTTTGTCAGCTTCATCAGGAGACAAACATTTAGAGTGGAAAGTATTTAAACAAGTTGTTAAACATAATTTGTTCAAAACAGTGTTTCAAAACGATTTAGGAGATAATTGTCCAACGATTATCTCCTAAATCTTCACCACCGCAGTGGTTAGCGTACAGAGGCGCCACCTACTTTGGCGGCTATAAACGAAAATGTATTGCTATCGTTTTCTGCCCTCTAGGCTATGCCAAATGTGTAAGAGATTAAATTTTTTACTACTTCTCTCTGTTTAGTAATAGTAAAATCTTGTGTCAAATGTTTGTATATTTTTTAGATGGGATTAATATTTGCTAAAAAAAAGTCTGAAATAAAAATTATAAAAACAATCAGTTATATGTTATTTATAATTTATAATATTTATGATTGGTAACGTCCGAACTTTTTCAAAATGATTTCTTGACTGCAAATCAAGCTGTCAAATAGAAAATGAGAATCTGTAATTATAATGATTGTAGTTTATTTCCACCTAAAAAATGTATTCATGTAATATACCACAAAGATATAGTTTCAATATCATAGCAATGGTTGAACTTACTAAAAAATGGAGTCCTAATTATCATAATAATTGTAGTACACTTTCAGATCGTACAATAAAATTACAATACAATTCTCAGTGATGGTGATAAATACATTATTGCTTTATTCAAGCTATTGTATTTTTTTTATTTTAGTATTTTGGTACAGCCTTTTAATTATACATAAAAAATAATAATTTCGAAATATCAGTTACATATGCATATCTAAATTAAACTATACAAATTGCATTAATAAACAATTAAAAAAAATTTTGGTCGAGAAAGATATAATTATTTTTTTCTTCAAACGTCATTATGATGACTTCATAATGATGACATTACTATCTAACTTGATCCTGCCAAAGTTTGATGTCTCCACCGGCAGCAGTTTTTTTCCCATTTCTTTACGGCGCGGCGGAGGGAAAAATGTTGACATGGCAACAATATGAAACATGTCACAAAGGAACAATACTAATATCATTAACAACAATTAAACATCATTTTTATTTATAGTAATATTAAAAGTACAATTAGTTAATGAGGCATTTTCAAAATTGAAACCGTGCAAAAATGTTCCCGACTCTTGATACGCATTGGTAATTGTTGATGATACTGATGGTCGAGAACAACTTTCAGCAATCATTCCCGATGTTGGCGAATCATGAGGGTTTAAAGTTTTTTGGGCATTATCGTTCTTATTTCTTATTGAATCCTCTATATATCCTTCGCCAACCGTGTTTGATTTCCAGCCCCCATGTCGTTTGAGGCATTCTAGATTTCCGCCTCCATCAATTAAAAGTGTTGCTGAAGCTCGTCGTAAAGAGTGACCCGTGTATGCGCTTGCATCGTTTAAATTTAAATAACTAGCTACTTTTTGGGCTACGGCGCTGATCGAATGTATCCCCATGACGATTCGGTAACACTTTCCATTTTGGTACTTGATAAAAAATCGGTTTTCTGTGAAATTTTTAGGCCGCCCTGATGCATACTTTTTATACAGACCTAATTATTTTAATTTCTAACATCTAGACGACTTTGGTAGTTGTCACAGTTAATTTCGAGTAAAAATAGTGTATGAATTGTACTATTTATGGTTGAAAATTGCTACGTTTACAGAAAAAATACTATACTTTATTCGGCAAAGAAGCGACTTTTCTTGACTTGCCCTCTATTACGCGCCTCACTTCGTTCGGCGCGTAATATCGGGCGCGTCAAGGAAAGTCATGCTTCTCCGCCTCCTAAAGTAAAATACTATTGTTACATTTTTCTTCTTAGTATTATTGTCTGATCATAAAACTTTAGTGTGACGTTAATTGCCAACTATCTCGCCATATTTTAAAGGTCTAAGGGAAGCTATTTCACTATCCATTTGTGTCGTATGCTGGTCCCATTCCCGTATTTTCTGTTTTTCTCATTGTACAACATCCTGTATTTTACAAAAATCTCTTATTTGGTTATTATTATCCCTCTTAAGAAAAACTATTTAAAAACCAAAGAGATAATCAATTAGTTAGAAAAAGACGTTAATGATGGAAAAAACTATTAAAACAGAAAATTTGTTATTTGCGATAACACAGCTAAAGAATGGCAAAGCAGCAGGCCTCGACAATATACAAGCAGAAATACTTAAACTAATGGACAACGAATATAAAACTCTTGACAAATACCAACAGAATGCCTGAAGTCTGATTTTATTGCACTTCCAAAAAAAATTGAACAAAACCATGCGAAAAATACCGTATAGCCTAATGGGTCATCTCCTAAAATTGTTTCTAAAGATATTCTATAAGAGAATTTACAAGCTGTGTGAAAGTCAAATTTTCGCAAATAGTTCGGGTTCTAAAATCATGTATAAAAGTCAACAATATGGACTGAATATAAACTTAAAAACTAAAAACCAAGCTTAAGATAATTGACAGGAAAAAAACAGAAGGTCAACTCTATGTCAAGCAAACCTCAGAAAAAATAATGACGCACTACAAATACCTCGATACTATAATAAATAAAGAATGGACTAATAACCAAGAGATAATTCACATATCGGAAAAGCTAGATCCACCACCAACCGGAAAGGACACTTATTCAAGAGCCACAACCTTTCTTTTGGTACAAAAGTAAAGATGCTCCGATGCTATTTCTTTTCTTTCCTTTTGTATGGTGTTAAAGCTTGGACCTTAAACAAAGATATAAGCAGCATATTGTATTTTGTCTCCTCTATTCTTTAATATTTACTCTGAAAGAATATGTATTAAAGCGTTGTACGAAACTAAAAAAGACATTCGTCTAAACGGCAAAACAACATCAAATATGCACATGACACCATAGTATTTGTAAACAATCTAAAGACTTACATGTCCATATAAACAAACTCATGTATTAACGTCAACAATATGGACTGAATATAAACGCGAAGAAAACCAAGCTCAAGATAATTGACAAAAAAAGATAACAGAAGGTCAACTCTACTTCAACAAAACCCTAAAAGAAAGAGTGACGTATTACTAGTATCTCGATACCATCATGAATGTAAAATGGACTAACAACCAAAAGATAACAGTGCGCATCGGAAAAGCTAGATTCACCATTAACCTGATGGGGGTATTCTTCAAGTCATAACCTATCTTGTTGTATAAAAGTAAAAATGCTCCTATGTCTTTTCCGTTCTTTGTTATGGTGTTGAAGCTTGGACCTTAAATGAAGATATGTGGCTATATCGGAGAATACTTAAGTTACCGTGGAATGATCGAGTTACAAATAAGGAGGTCCTCATAAGAATAAAGAAGAACCAAGAAGTACTGACTATCATCAAATCTCGAAAGTTAAATTACTTCGGACACATTGTGCGAAATGAGCCCAGATATGTACTCCTATAAGCTATCTTACAACAGACAATAAAGGTTCAGGAAAAAGAAGAACATCCTAGTCAATACAACAGATGTGCAGCTTTTCTGCGCTGGTGCAAATAAGTTAAGAATGTCACGACGATCGTTAACATTCGTCAAGGATACGCATTTGATGAAGAAGAATTATTTTTAATGTTTTCCGAGCAACTGATATTAGGACTCTCATTTCTAATTTTTGGTTTCTACTATATTGGCTCTCGTTTCTATAACATAGTATGTCATTATTGGGCATGATATAAATAGACGTTGGGTTCTCCTATCATAAACGAAGGTTTCGTCTTATGTGGATACTTTTATAGTGTCTCAGCTGCTGTATGTAATCATTTTCATAATAATTATATTCTTTATTTATTACAAAAATTAATTATTGTATTATGTTATTGTTTGGTTAATTGGAAATATATTTACTGCAATATTTGATATAACAATTGCCTTATAATTCATTCCGAGGTGCCAATCAAAACAATGGAATATTTACAAACACTATGTGACAAATGATACAAGTTACGCTGCCTTGACACTGACCTACATTTTCAGATTCGCATCAGTTGTATTTTATTTTACAATTGATACCAATTTGAGAATATGTTGCATGTATTTTATATCTTTAATTTTTTTTAACATCCGTTATTTAGATAGGGTTTTAACTACATTATCTTAACACTGGAATGAATAAAGTTTATTTATGTATTTGTAAAATCAGTTCCGTCGAGTAATTAGCGTACTAAGAAGTAAATTGTATGAAAACATGGACAAACTTAAAATTTTCGAAAAACTGAGACTGGTAGGACTGCAGTGAAAAAAGTTATTATATTTACACAAAAATACAGGGCGAACCTTTACATAAGTTTAAAACACATATCGTATTACGTACCTTGGTAGCGCAGTGGTAGGAGCATCAACTCACTGAACGTAAAAACTTGGAGCAAACTTGTATGTTTGAGTCCGGCAGAGATCAGAATTTTTGCTTAAAAAATCTCATCTTTGTTGGATGGTACTTACCCGAGGTATTGCAATTGTTAAGATAAAAGGAACGATTCTTTGTAAAGACAATAAAACTGGTTTTACTTGGTAACAAGAATATAATTATATATATACAAAAAAACAAAGTTTATTAGGGCTGCAGTCAGAAGTTATGCAGCCCTAATAAACTTTGTTGTTTTGTTTATATCGAAAGTCACTAATATCCAGTAATTCTTTTATAGTTGTCTCCTAGGCCATATATTTGGCTTTTTAATATAATAAAGCGATAGCGGCTTTCGCTAAAAGATTTAATCTTTCATATATTATATATATATATATATATATATATATATATATATATATATATATATATGTAATTATATACATATAAACATATATATATATATATATATATATATATATATATATAATATATATATATATATATATATATATATATATATAGAGTGTGTATAACGACGCTAAGAATACAATTCGTTGGAGGGTAACTTTCGGGAAAGCATCAAAACAAGGATCAGCTAGAGATGGTATAAGCCAGTTTGGTGTAGAACTTTATTCTAAATGTGAAATTTTCGGTGATATGTTGTCACCTTCACCAGCACCTAAATGGAAAACCTATTTTAGTACAAGTGGTGGAAATCAACATTTAAAAACCTACATTGAAAATGTTCAGTTGGTCCTAGTGGTCAAGAACACTGTCACAAACATGTTAAAAATATTAAAAAATACATTTAAAACTTTGAATAAAAACATTACAACACAACAGGGTATTTTTCCAATACAAACACAACAAAAAATCTAAAATTTAAAACCTACAAAAACTGAAACTTCATGTTAAAGGTAGAAAAGAAGAATTATTCTTCTTTTTTGATGACATATTTCTGATTTCTGTCAATATCCGGGTGTCATATGTAACAAGGGTATAATTTTAACGTTTGCACCTCATGGATATGGAAAGAAAGAACCCAAAACATATTCAGCAGGGAAATGAAGTCTTTTCTCAAGTACAGGTAGGTAAGCTATGCATGTTATGATAAGTTCCCTATATTTTCCAGTTTGTTACATCTTGTCAAGTCCTGTTGAAGTAGAAAGGAATAAATACAACTTAAGTTTTCAACATCTTTCTTACAGTTCATAGAAGAGCTGCAGTTATGGATGTAGCACATTTCTATGAAGTTTCTCTTAAATTGGTTGTCAACCCTCTTTAGTACTTGCACATTTTCATAGTTAGCAATGTGTCCAGTATTCTTAATATGTTGGCTAAAGGCTGTGCAGGTGGGCTTCCTCACTACATCACTCTTGTGCAAAGCTATTCTTTTTGAGAGTTTCTGGCTGGTTTTACCGACATACACTTCTGAACAAGAACCACATGGAATAGAATACACTACATTGAAGTTATCCAGTTTTTTAACTCTTTCTGTCAGGTAAGTAAAGTATGTCCCTAATCTTTTGTACACTGAATTTGCTATCACTATGTTGAACTGTCTGAAAAGGTTTGTGATCTGTGGTGATAAACCTCTGATGTAAGGCAATCTCCCATAGAAAACTTCTACTGTTTCTCCTTCTAATGTTTGTCTTTGGTGTGTTCTAACTGTTGGCATATCTTGGAACAGCAGTTTATTAAAATGAATCTTATAGTAGTGATTTTTTCTAAGAATCTCATACAATAACTTGATGTTCTTATTGTAGTTAGAAGGGTGGCAAATTCTTTTTATTCTGTTTTTCATACCTTTGATGATGTTAATCTTCTGCTCGTCTGGATGATACGAGTGAAAAGGCACATATCTACCTGAGAATATTTGGCGGGTGTTGGAGAAAAGTGGTATAAGTCTAAATTTTAAGTTTCGAGAAAAACGCAATTATAGTTTTTTCAAATTTAATATTGTTGTTACGGATACAAATAAGATATTTTCGTTCAACAATTTTTGGAAATAGCTTTGAATTTGTTGGATTAAAATAGATCTACTAGTAAAAAGGACCTAGTTGTACAATTTTTAAAAAAAAATATGACTTATATCACTTTTCACAATTATTTATTAAAGAAAAAAGCCCTTCCGGAAGATATAGTAACAAATCCAATTATTAATTATAAATAAAAAAATGTGAAACTGAAAAGTTTTATGTTTAGTTAAGGGGGTACACTTATAGTCAAATACAACGTAAAAGTTTATTTAATTTTTAAAAATTTCAATTTCTGTGTATTTACACAGTGTACACATTTCTGTGTACACTCTCCTCGTCACTACTATTTTCATCCTTGGGTAACGTATTTGGTATATCCTCCTTCGTAGTTAAATTTCTATAAAAATCATGAAATGTTTCAGAAATATAAGGCAATAGCTCTATCAAGTTCTTTTTTTTATCGATGTTTATTGGATTGGGACCTCTATATGACAGAGGAATTTTTATGTTTTTAGGCCACGTATTACCTTTTCTTAAAAAACATACGCTTTTAAATGGTTCGTCTACATTTAAGCTACTTTTGTATTCAAGGACACCAGGATTCTGTAAAAATCTCAACCATTTCATTTGTTTCCACATGACTTTTTCTCCTAAAGTGTTAATTTTTCTTTGTTGAAGGACATTCTTATACAAAGAAGAAAACTCAATAAAATCCGATCTGCACATTTCAGTAACTAAAAAAGTTCGCTTATTTCCACATAATCTTACCAAATTCATCCAGTCTCTTGGATGTTCTATCGAACATGGATATCTTTTCTTTTTTTTCTCTATAATTGCGTGATCTGAATTACACTCCATGTGGGTGTGACCAGGAACAAGAAATTTGTGATTAATGTATGATAGATTGGGATTCTCTTTTAAAACCATCATGAACATTGCAGTTAAAAAAGAGTTCTTGTTTTGTTCTGCACACGTATCAGAATATAAGGTGATCTCTTTTATTTTAGGTGAAATATGTGAAATCTGCTTGTATAAGCATGACGCAATCTGATTTGCACCCCGTCCAGCTACGCCCTCATGCCACATAAAACACATTGCTTGATTATCATTAAATCTATGTAATGTTAAATTAAAGGTCCACAACTGCCTTTTATAGAATGCTATTGAAGTCTGAAGATCAGGTGTGGGAGACACTGTTGCAAATCAAACGTATAAATGATTTTTGATTCATTTTCTAACGCAGCATTTTTATCTATACGCTTAGCCTCATAAGCGTTTGATGCTTCTTGTTGGTGATTATCAAGAAGATTTTGAATTTCTTGCATTTTTTGTGCATCTTTAGTTGTTTTCAGGAGCATATGATATTTATCGCATGTAGCGCAGGTATCCTTTTTAGGCTGTTTGATTTTTATTTCCAGGGAATGGAATACTTCTTGATATTTAAATTTCGATACTGGGGTTTTCTCGTGAGGTAGCCATTTTTTGTATTCTTTATACATTCTTGTTAAGGAATAGTAATGAGGAAGATATATCCTTGATGAGTCACGACGACAATAGTGCCTCTCATACGTTGGGATTGATCCAATGTGAACTCTTACTGATGATACTTATTGAATATCTTGTTCGGGAGTTTTGTTAGATGGTGAGGCAAGACCTCGCAAATCATCATGTGGCATTGCAGAAGCTGAAGAAATCTTTTTTTGCCACATCGGTTAGAAACCGTTTTGTTTCGTTAAAAGTTTTTAGGAAACAACTTTGACAAACGTTAACTAGTTGACCATTTAGTGGTAAAAAATATTTGTGTGACAGAAGCCTATTTTTATGTTTTTTGTTTTCTAATTTACGTTTTGTGGTTTTCTTTCTGTCTGTTGTTATAAGCCTAGCTATAAAAGACACGCGTTTGTTAAAGCTCGCTAAAGAAAAATATTCTTTGAAAATTTCCTGTCGTTTTTCTTCAGTTATCCTGTCTTTGCCTTTTAAGCGGCAACTTAATAGCTCCTGACATGTCCGTGCTTTTATAACCTTCCCACTTTTCGTGGTGTACGATAACCCAAGGTTTCTGTTCTGCTTTCGTTCCTCACGAACTAGCCTAGTTTCATTTTTTAGCGATTTTCGTCCAGGTTTATTTTTTAAGATTTCTCTTCCTGACTCATGTGCAATAAGTGCTGTTGTATCTTTTTGCAGCTTTTTCTTTGGGATGTCATTATCGGAGTCAGTATCACTTTCTTGTATATAATCTGGGTCCGCGTCACTATCATCAAACGCCTCCTCATTACCTGGATATTCCAGATAACCTTTGTCGTCGTCATCAATCCCACATACTTGATCAATAACTTCTTCCAAAGTCTTTCGAACATTCGGTTCACAGAAGGACAGTGAAGGTGCAGGACTTGATCTATTATCTTCATCTGCTAAGACAGGTTCTTAGCATCCTAAGAGGAAAAACATCCGCATTGCCCATCATGGAATTTTCATCTAAAAACCCAGATTAATATCAGATTTTTGAAAAACTAATAAATTTTGTAAATTTTTTTTCCAGAAAAATGAAAATTGTCACGCCAAAATTGATTTTTACTTTTTATGGAAATTCGGTACCCTCTAGAGAAAACCAAAAATATATTATTTTATGTATAAAATGATAAAAAATCTGGAATTGGAATTGAGTATGTAAGTTAAGCATCAACTTTTACATACATTAATGTTTAAAATTTTTAGAGATACAAATTAAAGTAACGCCACTGGTTAAAGTTAACCAAAAACAATAGGCATATTCACCAAGTTATAGTTGAGTTGCATCTAGAAAACTTTTACGCAAAAATAAATGTTGTTAATCTAGTATGTCGTATAAAAAATAATGATATTACTGTTTTAATTATTATTGTACAGATCAGTATTTGGTCATCAGCGAAACATAAGGTGTACAGTGTAGTCTCGTCATTGAGAGGGATTCCCATGCCATTACATTTTCTTTTGTAGAAGTCATTAGCAGAAGTCAGAATGGCGAACTATTAACAAGGAAGGGAAGAGAAACTACTAAAAGTTAAAGTTGAAGTTAGAGATGCAGTTAAAAACTAGTCAGAAACAAATCATCCGAAATAGATAATAATTCAGCTTAACTACATAAAGAATGTGTCCACGATACTACAATGGCATTACAGTAGCCTATAACAGAAACATGGATACAGAAATCCCTCCTCAGTGATTGTAATATTGGAATAATCTACACCATTAGTCTTATAGTACTATGTCACCTTATGGCATCATATGCAGAACGAATAGTAGGAAAATACCAGGCTGGTTTCAGAGGTGGTAAATCGATATTTCATCAGATTGCCACCCTGAAACAAATTTTAGAAAAACACTGGAATATGGTATTGATACTCATCACATATTTATAGAATACAAAGGAGCCTGCGACTCTGGAATAGAAGAGAAATCTTTAAAGCAATGAAAAAGCTGGGAATACAGTTGGCATGAAATAGTTGAAAATCAGTTGGTAAATTTAACAAAACTAACTCTTGAAGTTGTCTCCATTACTATTTAATTTATATAGTGAAGCAATTTTTAAAGAAGCATTACTATCTCAAAGTGAAGGAATAATAATTAATGGAAGATCTATTAACAACATAAGATATGCAGATGACACCATGATTATGGCAAACTCTGCTAAACAACTTCAATTGTTGCTAAACAAAACAAACACTTTCTGTGAAACATATGGACTAAAAATGAAGACCAAATACATTATAATAACAAAGAAAACGAATATACCAACAAACATACATTTGGAAAATGTACCGATATAAAGGGCTGATAAATACAAATACCTAGGAACCTGGATTTCAGACAATAATGATCGAACAACCGAAATAAGAGCCAGGATAGAAATAGCAAGAAATGCGTTTTTAAAAATGAAAATAATTCTCTGCAACAAAGACCTTAGATTAGAACTGAGAGTAAGAGCACTGGGATGCATAAATAGCATGAACACAGAAGAAAACTAACATGGAAGTATTTCGAGAAATGGTCAAAGAATGCGAAATAATAAACACAATAAAAATAAGAAAGTTACAATATCTGGGACACATAATGAGCGGACTCTTCTATTAGCTTCCGAGTCATGTAACTCAAGTCGTAATGATCCTGAGCAAAATAAACAATTATTACCTTGGAGGTCTCCAGTATTTACATTATCTTCTTCCAACAGTTTGAAAATCAATTTGCTTCTTTGAGATGCCATAACCTCTAATTTTTATTTTTCACGGCTATTACTAAATAATCTCGAACAGGAATTGATGTTATATTACAACTAGGTGAGGTATACTATCACTACACTACTTATTACATTTCTCTCGAATACTTAAAGCTTATTTAAAAGGTCAAAACAAAAGTGGATAAAACCAACAGTAACACACGTGCAGTACTAAACCACAAATGACAGACAAGTCGATTGAGCGGGTACAAAGCGGTCATTATTTTAATAGGAAAAAGCGAGGTAAGTCGACCTAAAACTGCACAGTTTGAATTTCTATTACCGTAACTACTAGTATATCTCAACATACATCATCAGTTTTCAATTTTGGAGTTAAAACATTTGTGATATGTCAACATATAATGTTTTTCCCTATATTTTTTAATGAGAATAGTGATATATTTGTACATATACCTTTATTCACAATTATATTTTACCAATAACTTTTGATATATTTGTACTTGTATCACTATTCACAAATATTAATCATAAAATTATATAGGGAAGACTATTATAACTAGACTTATTTCAGTTTTCTCTATAATTTTTTTTCGTGTCTGGCAGATGGAGGCATAACAAATAGTGCTAGAATACTTATAACATTTTTCACTATAGTAAATGATATTAAAAATACTTATATCATGTAACGCAAACAAATAACACCTGCTTGCCGCATTAAATTGACTTATATCACTTCACCCTATCAAAGATACATGCATTTGAAAGTGGTATCTATGTTTAACTCATTTTTTACATTTTTCGACTTATATCACTTTTCCCCAACACCCGCCATTTTCTTTCTGTACCAATCCAACCTTACTGTGTTGTCCTCATGTCTGGTTACATAGGTGTCGAGGAATAGAACGCTATTATTTTCTTCTGTTTCAACAGTGAATTGTAGGTGAGTGTTATATGAGTTGAAAATGTCAAGAGTGTAGTTGATTTTGTCTTATTGGGATCAGATTGCCTTACATCAGAGGTTTATCACCACAGATCACAAACCTTTTCAGACAGTTCAACATAGTGATAGCAAATTCAGTGTACAAAAGATTTACTTTAGGGACATACTTTACTCACCTGGCAGAAAGAGTTAAAAAACTGGATAACTTCAATGTAGTGTATTCTATTCCATGTGGTTCTTGTTCAGAAGTGTATGTCGGTCAAACCAGCCAGAAACTCTCAAAAAGAATAGCTTTGCACAAGAGTGATGTAGTGAGGAAGCCCACCTGCACAGCCTTTAGCCAACATATTAAGAATACTGGACACATTGCTAACTATAAAAATGTGCAAGTACTAAAGAGGGTTGACAACCAATTTAAGAGAAACTTCATAGAAATGTGCTACATCCATAACTGCAGCTCTTCTATGAACTTTAAGAAAGATGTTGAAAACTTAAATTGTATTTATTCCTTTCTACTTCAACAGGACTTGACAAGATGTAACAAACTAGAGAATGTAGAAAACGTATCATAACATGCATAGATAACCTACCTGTACTTGAAAAAAGACTTCATTTCCCTGCTGATTATGTTTCCTTGGGTTCTTTCTTTCCATATCCATGAGGTGCAAACGTGAAAATTATAACCTCGTTACATATGACACCCGGATATTGACAGAAATCAGAAATATGTCATCAAAAAAGAAGAATAATTCTTCTTCTCTACCTTTAACATGAAGTTGCAGTTTTTGTAGGTTTTAAATTTTAGATTTTTTTGTTGTTTTTGTATTTGAAAAAGTACCCTGTTGTGTTGTAATGTTTTTATTCAAAGTTTTAAATGTATTTTTTAATATTTTTAACATGTTTGTGACAGTGTTCTTCACCACTAGGACCAACTGAACATTTTCAATGTAGTTTTTTAAATGTTGATTTCCACCACTTGTACTAAAATAGGTTTTCCATTTAGGTGCTGATGAAGGTGACAACAACATATCACCGAAAATTTCACATTTAGAATAAAGTTCTACACCAAACTGGCTTATACCATCTCTAGCTGATCCTTGTTTTGACGCTTTCAAAGTCACACTCACCAACCAGTCTTATTTAAACATAACATATATATATAATATATATATATATAATATATATATATATAATATATATGAAACACTAAAAACATAGAACAGGAAATATGGACAGCCAGGAGTAAAAATTGAAGACGACTATATCCATACCCTTTTGTTTACCGATTATCAAATAATTTTAGCAGAAAACAAAAGCGACGTCGTAAACATAATAAAAAAAACTGTAAGAAATTAGTAAACTGGCGTTTGGAACTTTACTATGACAAACGCAATAAATGGTCATTAGAAACACCGCAGAAGACCTAGAGATTAATATCAACTCAATAAAACCAACAAATAAATATAAATACTTAGGGATAACTTTAACAAAATAAAGAAAGGAAAGTCACAGACATATTAAGATCAACAATAAGTAGTTTGGCAAATAGGATCAGTTTCCGCAGTCATCACAAAGAAGGAAAAAAAAGAAAGGAAAGACAATTTCCTTGATTATATGGAGCGACGATATTACAAGAAAAACTAAACATCAAATCTTTAAGAAAATAGAGGAAAGCTGCTACGGCTCAGAGATATAGGTGATAAATAAAAAAATAAAAAACCGAATAAATGCAATGGAATAAGGTTTTAAAGAAGAAGCTGCACATTACCATTTATTGACACAGACTGACGAGAGGGAAAAACGAAAATTACTCTGATATGGACATATGCGAAAGATAGACGAGACAATAATACTATTGAGAGAGGAAACCAAAAAGAAAGATGAAAATGAGACGTCCCAGATTACAGTGGAGCGGACAAAGCACTCAATGAAGCAGATATATATGACAACAAAAAATGGCGTAGAATTTAAAATGGGGTATCATGTGAAATAATTATAAATGTGGATGTTTATAAAGAATATTTAATTTATTATTTAAAGAAATTTATTAATTTCAACAGTTAACAAATAAACAAGTTTCTAGAGAAATGGTAAATTATTAACAATAAAAAGAAGAATAACTTTTCAATGAGGCTCTTGAAGATACTTTTAAAAGATTAGAATGGGAAAAAAAAAGGTATAAAAATTTGTGGACAACGCTTGAACCATCTAAGGTACGCTGATGACATCGTATTGATAACCGATAAAAAAAGAAGAATTATTTGAAATGATGAAAGAACTGGACGTAGAAGCTGGAAAGATAGGCCTTAATATGAATTACAGCAAGACCAAAACTATAACAAATACAGATGAAGACATCACAATGAGAATCGGACAAGATGAAATAGAACAAGTTAAGGATTATTATTAAATTGAAATGGAGATTTGCCGGACACAATATAAGACAAAAAGAAGACCGATGGAACAAAATTCTTATAAGTTGGAGACCGTGGGAATATAAACGAAGCAGAGGAAGGCCACGAAAGGAAAGGACGGAAAAGGATTGGGGAGGCCTATGTCCAAAGATGGACCGAAGAAGGCTAATTAGATAGAAAAAGAAGAATATGGTCTACGTTACACATGTATAGCGCCATCCAATGTATGATGTATTAAAATTAAAAGTGGAATGTAAAATATAAGTAAAACTAGCCTTGGTCGTTAAAAATACTCATGGCTTAATAGCATCCGCAACCAGGTCAATATTAAGTTCTACATCCTTATTATGAGTTACTTCACACCAATAGATTACGTTGTCTACCAATATTAATAAAGGCAAAACTCGAAAAAGAAGAACAAAAACCTTTACTACAGGACGTTTAACGTTTGAATAAACTTTCAAGACTGTACATTCAACAGTCCCTCTATCCAGAGTTATCTGTAAGTACGGTGATCTGTAACTTATTAACCTCAAATGCAATAGAGATTTTAATTGGAACTGAAGAAAGGTTTATTTCAAGACTATCTTTAAGTATTTATCGCAGAGAGAAAAGCAAATGATGCGTGGAAGGATCAAGGATCAGGACAAGATAATTTCTAGAATGATCTGGCACATTCTTAGTAACTAAGTGTAACACAATTTTATGCATATTATTGCATAATCAAAGTGTTACCGTTAGCTCCCAATATTTCATTACCATGTACTTTTTTTGCAATTACTTAAAATTTGAAGTAATACGAACCTACCAGTTTAAATATTAAGTAGTTTAACTCAAGTATTTGTTGGAAAAGTACTCACTACTTTTAATGCTACTACAGTAGAGTTAGGCAGCACTCCAAAAATATTCGGAAGTAAGTAAACGCTTGTGTGTATAAGGTTGGTAAAACATTTTATCTGTTGATACTAATTTAATAACATCAACATAAATATAACATTACCCAATAATAGTTGTCGTTAAACGATAATACAGAAAACATTTCATGTTACGCTGCCTAAAATTTAGATGAAGAACTCTTTCCAAACATCTTTCGGAATTTTACTACGAAAAGCAGTCAAAAAATAAAATCGCCAGTATGAAATAGTGTAAAAAATATGAAGTTAGAAAATATAGCAAAAACTTGTTCTGCTTGTATTTTTGCGTGATAAAAGTGACTTTTATAGCAAAAATAGATGTTGGATCTTTGTTGTCTTTGTTATTGCTAGAGTTGGCTGCACTAAATAAATTTTTTAATTTAAAAGAATGTCAGAACAAAAAGAAATAGATTTAATTGTTCTATACCTAAAATAAAGACTAAGAGGCCTAGAATATTTGTGATCGCTTCCGAGTTTCAAGAAAAATAAAATCTGGTCTATTTAAAATATTTTAATTTTACATAAAACCAGAGAACTAAGCTTACGACATTCGTTGGTACAAGTATCTTATAACTGTATAAGTATCAACAATATATACAAAAGATTAAACGTCATTTTTTACTTATAAACAATGTAAGATCCCTAATTGACTTTAAATACTAACGGCGAAAACCGATAAATTATATGACAAACTGGCATATTTTTTTATAGAAAAATCATAGAAAAACCTTTAAATTAAGGATTTTAAAAGTTATTTTTGTTAATTCGTTGTTTAATTACTACAAAAATAGCTTCAAAAGTTGATTTTTTGAAAATTATTAATCCTAAGTTTTCTAAAAATAAATAATGTTGAAAAATTGACATTGTTTACCCCAAAAAGCTTTTATCTACAACATTGCTATGGGTCATTAGGTCTACATGAATTATGAAAGCACCATCTTAAATAAAAAAGCATACTTTATGTAATTGTAAAATAGAATTGCAAAAGAACCGTTATTTTAAGCTTATAAACAATTAAAATAACTCAGATGCAATAATATGTGAGAAGTTACTTGTATTGTATTTGTTATGTTGGCATTTTTACACGAATTCCAAAAAAAACATAATATTATACGACCATTAAAACCTGAGTTAGCCTCCTTTTAAAGTCATCAGGGCTTTATTTATAAACAATAATCAATTCAAAATGTACCATTTGAAAGATTAAAAGTTATAAAAGTGGCAATATATCCGGTTCTATTAAACGAAAATTGATGTTTTTTTAATTTGGAGTAGCTTGTGGCATATATAATAAAAATTTATTTAGTTAGTTTGTAAATTGTTTTTACAACCGCGTAATTTGTTTAAACAATTTAAAATATTTATTTATTTTGTAAAATTATAGTTTTCTTTTATACTTAGTACTAGATTAGTTTGAATAAAATATATAACTATATATATAAATATATATAAAACCTAGAGCTAAGATTAATATTATTACTAAAATTAATATTAAAGTAGTGATCGTGCCGTGAATAGTGAACAGTGCAAGGCATCAGAGAGGATGCCGAAAGCTTGGCAAAATGGATTACGACGCGGTTCAACCCGGAAGACTGGTGAGTTTAATATTAATTTTAGTAATAATATTAATCTTAGCTCTAGGTTTTATTGTACTAACCGCGGAAATCTTTCCGAACATATATATATATATAATATATATATATAATATATATATATATATATATATATATACTTCTAGCGGTTAATGTAGGCTCCGTACTAAAACGGTATTATACTAACTCCATTAGAATATACACCGTGTATATTATTATCTGAGTAGCGCTTTATGTAGACTCCGACCAACATGTAGGAGTAAGTGGACTCCACAGCAGGGTAAACCATTTTTGGGATCCGTATTTACCATTTTGCGTACACTTCTTAACTCCTGCGATGTTGCCAATAATTGTATTAGTAGTAGATTTTCAAATTTTACAGCAGCTACATTTTGGAACTTGAAATATATTTAAATATCGATCAATTTAGTCATGGAGGAATTTCATGAATATTTGGCTAATGTAGTTAAACATAAATTATTAACCGATATTATATATCATTATATATTCATCATTTGTTGTGTTGGCAATGATATAGTTCCAGGAATAAAACAGCGATATAACGAAAATATCAGGAATTAAAACGGAAACCTTCTGACGGACCTCAGCAGCATAAACGAGATACATATTAATAATACATTTTTCCTTCAAAAAGAACAATACAAATACACTTTTGAAAACAGTAGAGGACAAAGATCTATGATGGGCTATATTCGGTCGAATAGAGAATTATTGACCTCATAAATCTTGAATGTAAGATCACTAATATCAGCAGAAATAGGAAGCGATCAGAAATTGGTATTGTGTAAAATCCGAATGAAAACACATATATGTGTTTGATTGATTGATTGAACAAAATACCAGAATACACTACAAAGATAAAAGTCAAAAGCTTTTAGGATGACTCCACAAGATACCTATTCCAAAAAAGAATAACAAAAAAAAGCAGAAACACATGTATCACAGAAAGTGATGGAGTCGAAGAAAGCTGGGCAAAAATGAGGTCTAATATCTTAGCCTCGGCCAAAAAAGTTCTTGATGAAAGAAATATAAATAAAAATAAATCTTTGCCAAGGCGAAGAACTCCATGGTTTTGTACAGAGAAATGAAGGAAAAATGTAAAGAAAATAAAAAAGCTTACCTGAAATACACGTCAACCAAAATACAAGAGGCATACCATAATTACAAGATAATTAGAAACGAAACTCATAAACTTATCAGAAAAATAAAAAATGATCACTAGGAACGTTTTCCGAAAGAAATGAAACATATTTTTACGGTCTACAAAAGGAAATAGGGCGCTTCATAAGAGGTCAAAGAATGGAGGTAAAGAAACTAAAAGAACTAAAACACAAAGAAAGGATACGTGGATTGACTACCTAAAAAGGCTATATGCAGGAGAAGATCAAACGACGCTGAAACCGGAAACACCAGATATTACCACAAATAAAGAACCTAATATAAATGTACAGGAAGTTCGGAAAATACTTGAAAATCTGAAAAATAGAAAAGCAGAAGGTAAAGACGAGATACCAAACGAGTACTGAAATATTTTGGAGCAGCAATGACAGAACAATTACCAACATTACGTAATAAAATTATAAAACAAAATAAAATACCGGAAGAATGGAGAACGAGCGAACTAATTCTACTAGTCAAAAAAGAAGATAAAAACAAACCGAAAACTACAGTGGTATAAACTTGTTAAATACTTCACTAAAACTTACAACTAAAATTTTACAACTGCTAATAAATCAGAATATAAGTTTAGCAGATAAACAACCGGATTTTTTTTAGTGGAAGATCATGTACAGATGCAATATTCGCTATAGAGCAAATTGCTCAGAAATCACTAGAGTATAATAGATCAGCATTTCTGTGTCTGATTGACCTACAGACACCGTTTGACAGAGTAAGACTGAAATATGTAATCCATATTATGTATAATAGAGTAGCTCCCCTAAATATTATAAAAACTATCGAAAACATCTATCAAAAGAACAAAATGGAAGTCAGAATAGATGGACAACTTACAAAACTTATAAAAATTGGCAGCGGAACGAGACAAGGGGATGATATCATGAAAAGCATTAACAAACGAAGAGGATACAAAATGGAAAACAAAGAAATCAAAATACTCTGTTATGCATTAATAGCCCAAGATGAAGATAGTTTGCAAAGACTGGTCTACGGATTTAATATAAGAGCAAAAGAATTTAATATGACAATCTCATCTCAAAAAACTAAAACAATAGTAGTCAGCAAAGAACCAACCAGATGTAAAATAGAAATTGATGGCATCAGCAGAAACAAGACCCGACACAGCCACAACGCAAAGAATAATGGAAACGGCAGAGATGAAAGTACTGAGAAGAATTACAGGAAATACGCTGAGAAATCGAAAGAGAAGTGAAAACATTAAAAGAAAATTTACCGTACAGTGTATAAATATATGAACACAAAATAGAAGTAAAAAATGGAATAACTACATAAGCAAAATGGAGGAGACTCGTGTCGTCAAAATAGCAAGAGATAAGTCACCAATCGGCAAAAGAAGTATCGGACGACCGCGCAAAAGATGAAGTGACAACCTTCCATAAAGGTATTAATCCGCCAATGAACAAGCAGAATTGCTTATTGTGAAAAAGAAAAAGAAGTAACATATCTCAAATAAATAAGCGGAACAACAGAAACAGAGTATTAACGTGAAATTTCCGAAATAACAATAAAAAAATTACTGCAAATCGTACGAACTGAAATAAGTGTTGCTTTCTGTACATATACATATATGTAATATAGGTGGCCATCATCAGAAACGAGACATGTATAATTTATGTTTAATCTAAAATTCGTCTCGCTGGTTTCTCCCTTTCGACTTGGGTATTACGAATAAAAATAAATAAGCAATAAGAACTATATTTAAACCAAGTGACAAAAAAAATATTCATTTACTTTTAAATGATTAACGTCTATATAATTAAAATAAGCTTGAAAACGAAAAATACAGAACGGCAAGATAGTGATAGCTTATACAAGCGACAAAGTATATAAAACAATAAGACCGAACATAATACCATAACTGTAAAACATATGAACCCATAAAGAAATATATATGTTTAGTGATTATGAAACCGCTTGTCGTCTGCCATGAATTTTATTACAGAATCAAGTTACCATAAGACTTAAATATTTTGTCTGAATAATGACTCACTACGATAAAAAGAAATAGAATACTTGTATAATACACAACGGTATAAAGCTCAAACTATGAAAAAAGTTTATAATTTTTAAACGAAAGTAAAACAAAGTTCAATTAAAAGGTTCAAATCGCGACACAATATGAAATAATTCAATAGCAAGTAAAAGTACTTGATGTATAGACTATGCATACAACAAAATAAATATGGTGTATTGTACTTAACCATGTAGGATGGATGCAGCAAAACACTATAAATTAGAACTCGAACACAGGTCTGTGTGGTTTGGCAAGTGGAACAGCTCTCCTTAAAAAAATGGGGTTTTATAGAATTTATTTTGCCAAGTGGACGCTACTTGTGGGCGATAATTACCCTGCGATCTGCACTTTTGAAGAAAGCCACTCTTTTTTCTATGGACAAGACTCACTCACACTCACTCTTTGTTAAAATACAATGTATGAATAAAAGGTCTTTTTCCGCAAATCGCCAGGAAATTTTGACATTCCTGTCAAAATTTCTTGAAGAAAAAGTCGGGACTTCCTTACTGTAAGGAAATGTTATTTCCTTACTGTAAGGAAATGATATTTCCGTACAGTTGTTAGTGTTCTACATAAATGATAGAAAACACATTGCTTATAAGGAATTAATTTATATTTTGAAAACATCAAGTCATTGCTGAATACATTTTTAAGATCAATTTGCTATATTTACAGTAATTTGACAGTTAGTACAATTACTGAACATTGGAGGAACACTCTTAGAACTATGAGAAACATTTTGGACAACATGCAGGGTGGAAGTGTCATTTTGTTGAATATTTTGTACTGTGAAAATTTTATTTGCCACCTCAACCTTATTGTTAAGCGATTCTTCGATATATCCTTCAGCAACGTTTGATGACTTCCATCCGCCATGCCTCTTTAAACTAGTTATGTCGGCACCAGAGTCAACCAATATTGTTGCAGAAGACCGACGAAAGCAGTGACCAGTATATTCTGTTGGATTTACCAAGTTCAAATAAGTAGCAATTATTTTGGGCATTTTTCTAAATTGATGAATTCCTACCACTTGTCTACAACCCTTTCCGCTTTGATATTTAAAAAAAAATCGGTCACTGTTCATATTTTCTGGTCTTAACGAAACATACTTTCGATAAACATTCAAGTAGATCTAATTAATTAGAAATGATCTTGGTTTATTGGTTTTCGAATCAGGTATGCTGATTAAAAGCTTAGATTCTAAGTCTTCTATATCGTGTACAGTCGTTCGGACTAACTCATCCATTCTACAGGCCCCAGAAATACCAAATATTACAGCCACCTAAAAAATAAATAAAGCTATAATCTAAATAGAAATTAAAACCTTGTAAATTACCATAATCATTAAATTTTCTTTATCTGGAGCTTCCTGGATAAAATTTTCAATTTCTTCCTTCGTTAAAATCTTGGATTTCTTTGCCCTATAACCTTGAGCTTGCCGTTTCAATAAATAACGAAGTTTTGAGTATGTAGATATATCTACATTGTGTTTAAGTGCAAGGGTTGACTTCAGCATTGAATAATTGGCCCATAATGTTGAAGATTTCATCTTTAAACAAAGGTCTAGGAAGTATGCCATTACAACATTTTCTGAGAAAGAACTCGTATTTTTACTCATGCGATAATCCATAAAACGTCTGTATGCATTTTCGTACTTTTCTCGTGATTTCTTTGGCAATAATTCTAATGAAGCAGTATTCACTGCCTCAACCAGCTCTGGAGGAGTCCCAGGAATGGAAATTTCATCATCACTTATCATTTTACTTTCGAGAACACCAGCAATTAAATTTATAAGCGTCAAGTTTGACAATTCAACCTCAATACGTTTCCATAGTAACCCAAGTAATTTTATTAGGAATTTCAAAGCACCATTTATTTGGGAATAAAATTATCGCGTTTTTTTTTTAATCAATCAATATCTGTCGAATTTTAAACGATTTGCGGAAAAATAGTATGTTTACCTCGTAGGAAAAGCCACATTCCTGGACTCTGTGTTGCTAAGTCTCGGCTTGCGCCTCGACTTAGCAATCTTCACAGTCGTCCAGGAATGTTAAGCTTTTTCTACCCGGTAAACAATGTACTATTGTTTAAAACAATGTATTTACAACCGTCTAATTGTTCGATAGTGTCTCGGTTTTTGTAACCCATATCTTGGCCTACTACACGCTGAGAATCAAAACTAACAAAAAGTCTGTTAGTATTTAAACAATGTTTATAACAGTTGAAACAATAAAAGAAACTATCACACAGTTAAAAACTATGACCCCTATGGAAAAAATATAGTAGACTATGACTACATTTGTGCTTTAGCACTATAGTAAGAACAAGGTAAAAATCTAAATACCTACATAATTATATTAATACCTACATAATTAATAACAAGAAGTTATTAAAACTCCTGTTCGTTATCAGTCAAAGAAAGCGCATTTCAGAATATATTATGAAAAATGTTGTAAATATTACAATATCAGGTACATTTGTATAATGATAAGAATACAAAAATAAAAAAATTGCTTACTTTTTCAAAACAACAATCAATCACTTCAGTTTATCACAAAAAATTAAAAAAATGTAAAGTAATTGAACCCAGTTTGTGAAACTTGTTCACCCCTTAAAATTACATTCGGGTGTAACAATTGATTGGAGCGAGGTGTATTAATTCCAGTGTAGACAGGAACTATTCCACCGCGCTCGAATGCTCCAGACTATCCCTTTCCCCTATAGCACTCTGATGCGCGATAGAAGCACAACTATCAGCTAAATGTTCTTCATATGGGAGTCCTGGGTAATAGAACTCCAACATGGTTCTCCTGTAAATGGTAAAACTTATTCGTAGATTACAACGACAACCTTCTTAGTATTTAGGTACAGGATACCGTCCACAACTATGTGATTATGTATACTTGCCAATATTCTTTTAAAAGAGATTAATAAAATTCGCGGGGTAGACACCGCGACATCGCACGGTATGTTTCGTAGCGATAAATTTACTATTACATTATTCTAAGCATTCAAAAATGAAATTTTCTTTTCATACAAACATCGATAGTTTTTAGCTTTGGAATTATTTGAGTCACACCGAGCTGTAGCAGATTTACCCTAAAAAGTTTTATTTTACGCACAATTAGCACACTGGCTCTGGAAATGACGAATAAATATATATTGTTAAAAATTATGTAGATTTATAAATTTAAAACCTCTTTGTCTTCTTCGGATTCTTCATTTCCATTCGTTCCTATTATTGCACATGTTATCAACAACGCACTTCTCTCATTTTTTATTCACTACTCTTTTGCTGCTGCCTGGGGTAGGGTGAGGAACGAGTGGATTTAGTAGCTCGGAAATCATCTTACTGCAGCCGGTCTCAAGCCCGGATAAAATAGGAGGGTTAAGCGGAGGGTTAACTACCCATCCTCGGAAAAAGAAACTAGTTATGAAAACTGCAACTTTGCCTCGGAACCGGACACATAAACACAAAAACCGACAAATGCAATGTAAAAGGACTATAAATATTGGAACTTGGAATGCCCAGAGTTGGTACAGATCTGGAGCTGCTATAAATATTGTGGAACAACTGGAAAACATAGGAATGGATATAACAGCCGTCCAAGAAATAAGATGGCCAGACGATGGAAATATAAAAATAAGTAAATCCACCATCTTCTTCAGCGGTAACAAAAACGGAAGACATGAATTTGGAACGGGCTTTGTGATTACAGACAATCTAGTACAGAACATACTAAATTTTAAACCTATAAATGAATGGATATGCTACATACGAATAAAGGGAGAACGATACAACATTTCGATTATCTCAGCGCATGCACCAACGGAGGAGAAGGATGAAGATATAAAGGATGACTTCTACGATGCCCTAGAAAGAGAGATAGATACGATGCCCAAACATGATATGCGCATACTCTGCGGGGACTTTAATGCTAAATAGGCAAAGAGCCTAGCCTATATCCCACAATAGGTAAACACAGCCTACACAATGTATCCAAGGACAATGGCTTAAGAATCACAGAAACTGCAGCAGCTAATATTATGCTAATAAAGACAACCATGTTTCCGCATAAAGACATTAATAAGCAAACCTGGTAACAATATTATAGACGTAAGAATCCTTAGAGGAATAGACGGAGACACAGATCATTATCATTACTTAATCAGAGCAAAAGTCAAATCCAGAATATCTAGCCACAAATACAATAAAACAACAATAAACCCACAATGGAACATGGACGAAATACACAATGCAGAGAAACAACAAAACTATAGAGAACAACTTGAACAAACCTTGAACTCTGAAAGAGAATACAATGATATAGAACAGCTATGGAAAGCGACTGCCGAAATAATAACCCAGACAGCGGACAAGATATTTGGAAGGAGTAGGCAGAAGAGGGCAAAACCATGATATGACGAGGAATGTCGGAAACAGCTGGAAAAAGACAAACAGTAAGGAAGACTTAGATACAACTGCAAACAGACCAAAGTAAAAAGGAATATGACGACTGCCGAAAAGAACCAAGAAAAAATAATATGCACAAAGAAAAGAAACTATGAACAACAAAAATATGAAGCTATGGAGAGAGACCAGCCCAAACCAGGCTCCAGAGAATTCTATAAAACAATTTCCCATGAGAAAAGAAGACATAGAACCAAGGCCGTATGATAATCGACGGTAAAGAAGTAATAGAAGAATGGAAAAAGTATTTTAGGGACCTTCTAAACATCATACAGGAAGAACAGCACAACTAAGAGATCTATATCACAGCGGACATGCCCGTCAAAAAACCCAAAAGGCCTTAAATAAGCTGAAAAATCACAAAGCGCCGGGTACGGACTAGATACCAGCAGAACTTCTGAAATATCTAAAGTACGCGTACGTGTAAATAATAAACTGTCTGGCAGCTTGAAATCAACAGTGAACTTATACAGGGTAATGTGTTATCTCCACTACTTTTTAACCTTGTATTAGAGAAAGCCATGAGGTCGGCCGAAATAAAAAGAGAATTGCTATCGGTTCAAGGTCCCAAGCTGTTCCTCGCATATGCAGATGACATAGATCTCGTTGGAGACTCCATCCTATCCACGAAAGACATTTTCAACAAGGTGGAAGGAGCAACAAGTGAAGTAGGGCTGAAGATTAATGAAGATAAGACGAAATATATAATATATGTGTATAAATAGAACGACATGAAGAGACAGAATAGGACAAAATGTGACGGTCAACAAATTTAATTTCGAAAGAGTACAACGTTTTAAGTATCCGGGGGGCCGTAATCACAGCTGACAACGATGTTACTGAAGAAATAAAAGACAGAATCCAATCTGCAAACTGCTGTCTATTTGCACTGGATAAGCTCATAAAATCAAAAAATCTCACAAGAAAATCAAAGATCAAAATCTATAAATCTATCGTCAGACCTGTATTAACATACGAATGCGAAACGTGGACCATGACCAAATCAAACGAAGAAAAGCTCAGACGCTTTGAACGAAAAATACTTTGAAACATTTTTGAACTTCACCATGACATCACCACAAACCAGTATAAGATCAGAACTAATATCGAATTAAAAGCTCTCTACAGCGACGCCAATATAGTCCAAGAAATTAAATCATAGCGACTAAGATTGGCAGGGCACGTGCACAGATTGCATAACGAAAGACTTGTAAAATTGGTGTGGGAGGAGATTCCCACAGACAAAAGACTACTCGGACGTCCCAGAATGCGATGGAGAGATAACATCCAAGCAGATCTCCGCAAAATGAACATTCTATTTGACCCTATGTTGATGGAAGACCGAACAAATCGGAAAAAATGTTGTACAGTCAGTCAAAATGCCGCTGAAGTTTTAAGTCTTCTTTGGTCTTAAAATAGGTCTAAAGTTTATATTATGCTCTTTATTCCTCCAGTGGCGGTATTATTAACTGTGGTTATTGATCCAATATATTTAAAGTCTTCTATACTTTTGAAATTGTAGTTTTTGACTTTTTATCTAGTTGTTTTATCTAGGTTTATTTAATTGGTCTCTTCTGTGTATTTGCTTGTATTTGGTTTTCACTTCGTCTATGTTTTAGTTTCTTATCAAATCTATATCATCAGCATTATGCTAGGAGCTGCTTTGTACCTTGGACCGTTAACGGATTACATGTTAAATGGACGTTATATCTGTTTGGGTAGGCTGTTGGTTAATTTTTAACTATTGGAATCAAGAATCTGTATTTTATTAGATATCTGGTTAATTTATTTGATATCTCTGGAGTTTTGTTTCTTGTATCGTTATTACAAGGATTTTGTTGGATACCAACATAGGGAACCTGGTGGTACTTACATGATGTTTTGATTACCAACATTGGAAAATTTGTCTTGCTGTAAAATCATGATGATTTTACTAGAAAATATACTGTTGGTTAATAATAATAAAGTTGTCTCACTTTGCCTTCTCCATCGAGGCTGCAGTGAGACTGCTAGCGTTATACCTTTTGGTATTTAATATTTTGCCGGTAAAGCAACAATTACTATAGTCATTACCTTGGTTCTGATATATCTGCTCCCCGATTTCAGCAAGCAGGCATCAAACCATGAAAACTGCTACATGCATGCTTCTATTATCCAACGATTAGCCAGTCCAGGACTATACGCATTATTATGGTACTGATATTGCTGCTGGCTCTCATAAGTAAATAGAACATGCAAGGGCGGTTTTGGCAATTTAATAGGATTTTTGTGAGTTAGAATATAATTTCTCCGAAAAAGTAAAGAATATCTATCCACTATCCAGATTTAATATATACATTAAATATTAGTATACTATACAATAATGCTATTAGCAGCAAAAAAAACTGTATAATAATCAGTAACGAGGAAACCAACTAAATATCCATTAACAGACAAAAGACACGATATAACGTAACAAGAGTAACGTAACGTAACAGGAGTAACGTATAATTTTGAAAGATAGGAGTGTTTTAGATATCGCGATATCGTTGTCAAATAAGAGATAAAAGGAAAAATTCAGGTAGCAAACTAATATAACTTATATATAACTCTCATAACACTTTTAAATCCAGAAGTCTAATATGAACTACTAAAATCAGAATGTATAAAACAATGCAAGTAAAACTCAGTTATTAATTAGATCAGGATTGCTAAAATATTCCCCAGAAGTGTTTTACGACCGGGAACTAATGCCAAGGTCAAAGATAAAGATTGCAACGTCGTACAAGAAACTAAAGCTCAACGCCAAAGTTAATGTTTGTAAACTTATTCATAACAGATTCACTTATTTCTCTAAGAATTCTTCTTTCTGCGACGCTCAATCGGCTCTTATTTTGTTTTTCATTGCCCGTGTTTCACTTACATACGTAGATTCTTATTTTTGGTATTGCGGGATGTATTTTGGATTTAATTTTTTTGCTTAAAACGTTGGAACTGCCAGCTTGTGTTCTGTTGTTATCCTATTCTGTAGTGTTTTTGTTCAAAGTGCTCTTAAATATTAAATATTTAGACCGATGAACCATTTCAAAGTTGTACTGGTCTAATGAAATATTATGTCCTGTTCTGTTTTGTAGTTCTCTTATGATGTCATATATGTTTTATCATCGTTGATTTGGAAGACCCTTTTTGCGCTTTTTTCTATTAAATGTATTAATGTTTTTTGTTAATAATGATTATACTCCCTACTATACTAAACTCATCGTCGAAAGTCCGTATAATGTGAGGACCTTGATATTAAACTGTGAGATTTTCGGTATTAGAGTTTCCGGGCGATGCTCTCCAAAACAATGGTAAACACGATTGGAGACATGGCATCTTCTTGTTTGAGGCTACTGTACATTTAAAAGTAAGTTGGCAGTTAATTTCCTTAGGTATGCCTAGTTCTTCCATAACATTTTATTCAGAATCTTATAATTATATCATATTTAAATGTTTGTTTAAAATTTATAAATAAATTATTTATAAATAATAAATAAAGAGTGAATATTTGATCAACGGTTAATTGAGTTTTCCTAATTTAACATTAATCTTTCGTAATTTCACATGTGGTTGCTGTATGTCAAAGAAGATACCAATTTCCATAGCGGATGCTATGATTCCAATGGGGTAAAGTACAACCTACATATTTGTTGTTAAAATTAATTTGCTGCTGTATCGGGTACCGTGTACTCATATATCAATTTTGTTACGAATTTATCTTGTGTGTTGAACTCTACTAAGTCTTTTACCGCGAATTGAAAAGCATGTTTTAACCTTTATTTGAAACATGTATCGTTAACGTTCAGTGGAACATTTTACGTTTATCTAAATAAGTATTTACTATATTGTATAATAGTTGTATTTTATTTTACTATTTGTATCTATATAGGTATAATTTATAATATATTATTAGTCTTATATACAAAATCATCTATTTGCATTACATTGCTATTTATGTAGCAATTAGCTGTAAAGTCATTAGTCTTTTCTGTCGTATCATTATTTCCTGATATTTTTCGTATCCAAGCGGTTTAGTTTGTGTAATATAATATCCCCAATTCGTCTCATATTGTTTAGTCCTGGTTGCACCAACATATCTTAAGCTTAAGACGTGCCTTAAGCTCAGCTTACGAAACATTCGCGTTGCACACTTAAATGGCATTGAGCCATTTAAGACTCTTTTCGTCACTCAATCGTTGACAAGTTACATGTCAGTTAAGACGTGCCTAGATAAGACTCGAAAATTATGGTGCAACGTAAATGAGAGTTAGTGGCCCTAGCTATAAGCGGAGCTTGGCTAAGCTGGAGCTTAAGATCTGTTGGTGCAATCAGGCATTAGTTTTTAAAACAGCTGTTACGCTAATTCGTTCGCCTTTTTTAAAGCCCTTTTGTCCAGTTTTCGTCCTTCACCCTTGTTAAATTAATTAATTTCTTAGGTAAGCCTTGTTCTGCCATGGTATTTCATAGTTTTATTCTTATAATTATATCATGTGTTTGTTTAAAATCTATAAATAACTGGTTTAATGTTTTTTCTGTATTCCCAACATTTCTCATTAACTGCCTAACAGAGAATATTTGATCAACGATTTTTTAAGTTTTTCTAATTCTACACTAATAGTCTCCTGTTTGATAGTTCACCTATTTACGCAATCGTTCCAGGTGTATTAGAAAAAATACTGTATATCCTAATTATTCATATATAGCTTATATGTAACTCATACTACTACAGTTTGTGCAGTACATTTTATCATCCCTTTTGTGTATGGGTGTGCTTTTTAGCAAGTTGGTACTTGTTCTTACTTCTAAATTGACAGATTAACTGTTTAACCGGCTCTGTACTGAACGTCCTTCTCCATTTTGCAAATATATATAAAAATTTAAAAAAAAATCACTCTGAAATACCGTTGATTGAAATATTGGATACTCTATAATATCCAATCAAGGGTTTTGTCATAATTGACACTGGAATTACTAACAGGAGATTGCTCTCACTTCCATGTGTTGAAATTGATATATAGTACCAACAGATGCTAATCATGTACCATCAGTACTAATAAAATGGAAACTATAAAATTAATGTCAATTTGGCTAGTATTTAAGTATTTTATTCCAGTTTAATATGAAAGCATTAGATTTAAGATATAAAAATTTCATCATAGGTCCAAATTTGAGATAAAAACCAAATGATATGAGCATATAGTGAAATCTAAATATCTTAGAATAGCTATATCGAGAGAGGATGAGATTATTGATGAAAAAAAAAAGACCAATCGCTGAGGAAGTAAGAAAGCAATTGGCAAAAGAAAAGAGTAATTACATTAAAAAAACAACAACCTATCATGGTACACATATATTCCTACTGCAGAAACAAGACAATTAATAAAGAACATTAAAATAGCTGCAAGAAAGAGAAAATAATAGATTTAAAAAAATAAAAGCATAAACATGTCTTTTCATGTTGAAAATATGTAAATGGAACCTTGAATTAAAATGTAACCTTTGATATCTGTGATAAACCCATCATTTAAACAATGGCACCGGTGTATGTAGTTGGAATTTTTTACACTTATTTTAGCTGTTTATTTTCTTATTATCTATACTTACTTATTATCTATCTGTACATGTATGAGTTGCAACCGATATTACAAACTTATTTATTTTGTCAAATTTGTTCTTTTTACTACCAACTATTCTAATAACATATGCCTATATATGTTAAGGGTATATCTAGAGATAAAGAAACTTTACTTGACTTAAACTTATCAGACATATGCGCTAAACATGAATCTGGCGTATTTCTAGTGCAGGAAACACATATAGGGCCTAACCTAGGATATTTGGTGTTAAGCTGATCGCTGAAAACCTTATTATAGATATAGATCTGCTATCTCTGTCGTAAAAGAAGCAAAGAAAAACTTAAAATAAGAAAGGACAAAAACAGTCAGCTTGATTGGATCCACCATCTACATATTAAATGAAAAATAATACAACTACCGGCATTGAGGATCTGAACACACAGTTAATTACGAAATCTGGACCAAAACACTACAATGGCTTATCCGGATGATGAGCAACTGTATTCAAATTATGCAGATACGCAAAGTCTAGAGACGAGCCAAAGTTGTTACCTTGCTTAAACCTGGCAAAAACTCCAACGACCACAAAAACTATTGGCCAATATCTTTGTTTTGTCAGCTATTTAAAATACTTTTGCACAAGAGACGATGATATGATTTCACCGATATTAGAAAAAAAACTCAAATTATAAGACGAAAGTGGCTATAGATAGGGAAGATCGAGTACTTTACAAATACTAAATCTTACTCAAGACAGCAAAGACGGGTACGAAAAATATCGGGTATCAGGGGTGGTATTTTTCAATATAAATTCCGCTTACCACACCTTAAATTACAGGATATTTCTCGAAAAACTATATGATATCCCCGTAGATAACAAACGATAAAATTATCTGTGTATGCCTACACAATAGAATATTTTTCGTATCACTCGATGGTAAGAATAGCAGATGAAGAACGGTCTCGCTTGGGATAGCATAAAGACACTTACATTGTATAAACAAACGATTAACCCATACCTATAGATACTAGGACTTTTATTATACAGACGATACACCTATTATTGCCCAATAAAATTAAACTATGAATCAATTTTCAGCCAAAACGCCTGAAAAACTCATATGTGCTCCTTCAATTTCCCTAACACAAACGCTTTCACAAAACTAAACCTCCAATAATGTCATGAAATCGTTGAACTGTAGACTATCTATAAATTCCTTGAAAGTAGCTTGTATTGCACGTGATTATTCACAGATCATTGTTTAAAACTAAAAGGTAAATTGAGGTCAGAAATAATATTTGTCAGCTAAAAATGAGGCGAACGTCCTTTCGCCCTACAAATTAACCATTATTTCTTTTTGTGTACACTACTACACATTTTAACACAAAAATATCTATTATATATATCTATATCACTTAACCATATTTATTTTGAGATGACCTTCTATCAAGATATCATATTATGTAGTACAAATAAGACCAAAACTAAAATAATAAAAAAACTTTATACAAGATATCGCAGAACATTGGATGAAATAAAAACAGTTTTTATTATTGGGATGCTTCTATAAAACGTACAAAGACAAATTCACGTAAAAAAAATATAAATAGTACGAAACTTCTACAATTAAAAAAACGTAGACTTCAACATTGAACTAATAAAACTATATTAAGTAAAAAAATAACATTTTTAAAAATGCAGAGAAAATAAAATTTTCTATGCAAGTGACCATTCCATTAAATAATAAGCCCAAGTCATTTTGTATCTATATACCTGTTTTTTAAATAACCTGTACCTTGTACCTATTAGCACGTAGTAATACCCGGTAATAAGATATCCTTGATTATACAGTGTAATGCGTATGGCATTACACGGCCTACAAAAAGTAGATAAAAATAAGGAGCTCATATAAACCGTTCAGGGTAAACTTTGAAAATATACGCTATAATCGCACGGTTGCCAAACTCTCAGAGCTTACTTAAACCGATAAACTAATTGTTCAAATATACAGTGAAAAAGACCTGAACGACCCCTATAATATATACACGTGAACTACACGATATACATTTATCATACAGGGGTATTTATGGGCTCCAAATTTTTTTTAAAAATTATGAACCGCTGTATGTTAACGAATCGACAGAACCAATATTAGGGAATGGTCAAGTAAGCTCCGTATATCGGTGTCCACTTGACCACGGAGCTCACTTAAACCTGAATTTTAACATGGGCGGACTCCACTTTATGCCGTAAATATATATATATATATATATATATATATATATATATATATATATATATATTTATGTATATATATATATATATATATATATATATATATATTTATATATATATACATATATATATATATATATGTATATATATATATATATATATATATATTTATGTATTTTAAATATTTATGTAACTAAATAAATAATTTTTTATTTGAAAATCAAATCTATAGATGCCGTTAAATGTTCTTGAATAATGCTCATTATTACTACTACAATTATAACTACTTTTCTTGAATTAAAAACGTTACAAATATATTTTAAATTAATTAGTTGTTATAAACTTTGTATAATTATAAATAAAAATAGTAAAATTAAACACGTTAATTATTATATGTTAATGATATATATAGATTACTTACATAGTTTTATTTATAATTATACAAAGTTTATCAATTGATTGATGTAAAATATATTATTTGTAATGTTTTTGAGAAAAATAATTGTAAAAATAATAATCATAATTAATTCAAGAAAACTTAAGATATATATAGATTTAAGTTTCAAATAAAAAATTCATTTTTTTGTAAAACTTGTTAATAAAGGATATTATTTTTAACTAGAATACATAAATTATTTAAGATATATATATATATATATATATATATATATATATATATATATATATATATATATATATGATATATATGATATTATATTGTATGATAATAGCATGGTATACCATAAATATATTCTTAAAAACATACCTTAAAAAAATTGATATACTTGCTAACAACAATCACAAAAATCAATACCACTGTAACTAACCACCGCGATATATAAACTGAAAACATAAACTGAAAACTGCAACAGATTGATGGATACTGAGTACCCGAGCGTTGTGTAATAAGGTACGATGAGTACGATCGAAGTTGTTATGGCCCGCGAACAGAATTTCATATTATACTTATTTATGAATGTTTTTGGTGGGGTGGATTGGTCAGCTGTAGTGATAACAGCGCATAAATACTGCTAATTGATACCCATTAATGGTGTATGAATGAAATATAGAAAGAGAGCAATATGCCGCACTTTGTTATTTTTTATTACTATGATTTTGCAGTATTTTAAGTAATACTTTATGCTTTAATATGCTAAAATAATTTTATTTGAATATATTTATACCCCAAAAATGGAGATCAAGCATTATAATACATCTCTTCAAAAAGTGCCAAACCGGATCCGGAGACCTACAGAACACAACATCAAAAATTAACAACCAATCAGTTACAACAGGATAACAAAAACAACCAAAAGGTCAACTTAAAGGTCGATATTTACTTATTTTACACAAGAAATATACTTCTAGAAGTTTCGTTCATAAATGGGTAGTAAGTAAAAATATGGAATTACAGAATATAGCGAAATTTACACAAAACAATCGAAAATCTATCACTAAACTACACAATAAGAGTATCGAGTCACTCGACAGTGACAGTGACAGATAGATTGAGATCCTGAACTCGAACGGAACCATACATCATGAGTTTGTAATTCTCAACGCGGTTCTTCCCGGTTAGTCTTTGCAGATAAGTTAAATAATAAACTCATAAATATTGCAGATTTCCCCAATATTTAAGAGTTGACTACATATCTTCTTCTTTGTGTGCCGTGCTTGTATTCAAGCGTTGGCTATCGTCATATTGACAAGCTAATGAAATGATTCTCGGTCGGCAGCTAGATGAAACAGTTCCTCGACCGTTCGACCTATCCATTGTCTAATGTTACGCAGCCAGGACAGTTGTTTTCTTCCGACCCAACGTTTTCCTTCGATGTTGCCCTGAATGATTAACCAGAGTAAGAGATATTTAGGTCCTCTCATTATATGACGGAAGTATTGGACCTTTCACATTTTGATGATGTTGATCAATGCTCGCTCTTTGTGCACGGTCTGTAGCACACGTTCGTTAGATATGTGTGCTGTCCACGGGATTCTGAGCATGCGACGGTAACACCATAACTCAAACGCTTCTAATTTGTTATGATTTTTTATTTTTGTTGTCCAGGTTTCACATCCATAGAACAAAGTGGACCAGACGTAGCACTTCAATACTCTTAGACGTGTGGTCAACGACAGACTTCTACTGCATAGTACAAAACGCCAGTTAATAAAGTTTTTCTGTGCGAGTTCTATTCTGGTCGAATAAGTGTTCACCCACCCTTTCCAGTATACTATTACTTGATATTAGGGATGTGAGATTTTCACTTGTCAATGTCAATATCAATGTCATAGATTTGTGTATCAATAATTAAGTTTGTGTGAATGTTAAGTAATTTTTTAAAATTTTAAATATAGGAATAGGTTTTAGCTCAACAGATATAACACACTGTGATAAATTTTATCAACATTTTTTATAAAATCATTTATGATACAACCTCATTAAGTTTGTAAGTATCGAATTTTTAATTAATTATACATATTTGTAAAAATTATTCATCACATTTGTAGCTCCCTGATGAAGGACATAACCAATGTCCGAAAGCTTGGAATAAAAAGTTAAAAGAGTACACCTTACATTTTTATTGCTGCATACCCAATATTTAAAGTTTACTTATATATATATATATATATATATATATATATATATATATTTATATATATATATATATATATATATATATATATATATATATATATTTATATATATATATATTTATATATATATATATATATATATATATATATATATATATATATATATATATATATATATATATATAACTAAACTTGGAACATTCTGTATGTAGTTTTTTAAAAGAGAACAGATTCTAAACTAAACTATAAAAGTAATATTTTAATGTCTAACAACACAAATCTGATAAAAATGTAATACTAGCTAATCGGAGATAATGCTGAAACCGTAGACGCGCCTTAAGCAATGTCCTGTAACTATTTGCATACACTGCTGGTTATTCACTATAACTCCTTTCCCCTTAAAATGAAGCTCCTTCAGAAAGTTGAATTTTGTTTTTTTTTTGTTTTGATGTTCTTGCTGCTTTCCTCTGTTGTTTTCTTTTGTAAATAAAATATAAGAAGGATAGGATAATACCAATATACAGTAGAATGGCTTCACAGGCTTGGAATGTGTTATTTTGTATTTTTTGTCAGAATAGGAAATGGTCCATTGGTATGCATTTCTTTAAGTTCCAGTGATTTAAGATTAATTTCCATTGGTACAATTTTGGTGGGATTAAATTGAATTTTTGGTTTGTTTATTATAAGTGGTTGTCCATATATGTTTTTTCTAAAAAGACTAATTCTTGATTTCTAAATGTTATTTTGCAATTTGAATTTTCTATAAGATATATTCCGGTTAATGATTTAATCTCTGTTCTTTGTGGACAAATTATTGTTAATTTTTCTGTCGAAGGAAATATAGCTAAAAATTGGTTTATTTCTGGGATGATTTCTATATGATTTTTTAAAATTTCGACTTTGATATATTGGCATTCAGAAGAATTTCCATTGATTATTACTTGTTCTTCACATTTAAAATTATTATTGTTTTGAAGGTGCCCAGGGCATTGAAATATTTTACCTTTAGTACATATGTCGTTTATAGGTTTTATTATATTTTTAGATTTCAGCAAAAAATTTTTATTTGGTATTATTATTAAAAATTCTGATTCATGTTCTGTGGGAATAGGTAGTAAATAAAAAAGTTTAAATTTTAATTCGAAATCAATAGGTATAGAAAGAAAATAGGTTATTTTGTTTTTGTCAATTTTACAGTTAACTTCTGATAGGGATTCAAAATTTAATATATTTTCATATTTGACTTCAAAAGGAAGTTGGGATTGGTAATGGGAGGAGATTTTTCTTATTTCTAATAGTAAGTCTCGGGATTTTATAATATATACTTGGGTGTATGAGGTTTTGAGTTTACAGAATGTGAGGGAGTTTTCGATGTTTTCTAAAACATTTAGTATTGAATTAAAAATAATTAGCATTTCATTGCACTTAATCTTTTAAATAGACAACAATTTCAAGATTTCCTTGAAAGTCAATAATATCTGTGATTTCTAGTATTTTAATTATTTCGTGGCTCACGGAGTATTGCATTTGAAGTTGGTTTTGTAAATTAATTTGGTTTACTTTTAAATGTTCTAACATTGAATTTATTCGTTCTCCGTCTTGTGAGTCTAAGTTACCAGTAATAGCTTTAGCTATCGATCCAAGGCCATTTATCAACCCTCTTCTATTTCTTATACTAGTAGAATGAATATTAAAATTGTCTAACTTATCATTTATACTATTCTTAACATACTGAATTAAATTAATAAAAGTTTCGGTTTCTGACCTAAAAAAGGTATCGTTCGAAATATTAGTTTTAAGATGATTGTATTCATCTAATAATGGATTAAGATCATAAAAGTGGATAAAAGTATGACTTGCTTTTTGTAATTTGGCAGGTCCAAGATTAATGGGTAGAATGCCCATATTGTTGCTAATATCCTTTATGTTGATCGCTGCGTGTCCGACTGCGATGCACCTGTAATAAAATTATAAGGTTTTCGTTTAGGACGTTTAATATTAGATAAGTGTATGTCTTCAGTTGTATTTTTATGTCGAGTAATGATTTTGGCTCTTTTTCTTTCGCGATTGGTATTCTTTATTTCTTCTTTTTGATATTTATTTTTTGTTTTTCGTTTAATTTGTTTGTTACGAACAAATATCTTGGGCGGGATTATTTCAGGTAATTCTTCACGATTTAAGTTTGCTTTTCCAATTATTTTTTTTTTATTTTCTTGTATAGTTTTATTTATTTCTGAGTAAAGTAGGTAACTTCATTTTTTCTTTATGGTTTATTATATAATTATTATTAAGTTGCTTTTCAAGCTCTAAGTCAAATATAGAGGTATTTTCTAAATGTCAATTTATTATTTAGTAAGGTTTTAATTTAGTCACTGAATGTATACTACTATTATAAGCTAATAGGGCGTAATTGACTTTTTGTTCTATTGGTTCATCTTTAAATTCGTCGCGGTTATTAAATAATCTAATATGTTCGATAATTGTGCTATGAACTCTTTCGGCAATTCCATTAGATTTTGGGTGTTGTGAGGATATAAAACGGATCTTGGTTTTGGGAATAGAAAGAAGTTTTTGGACAAGAGCATTTTCAAGTTCGGTACCATTGTCCGAGATTATTTGGTCGGGTATATTATAATGATAGAAATACTTTATTAGGGCGTTTACAACTTCTATTCCTTGGGCATAGTTTAATTTGTACAGTTGACCATATTTTGAAAATGAATCGATTAACGTTAGAAATTTAGTATTTTCTAGGGTGACTGTATCGAGATGTAATATTTGGAAAGGTTTGATGGCTGTGATGGTAATATTATAAAATGGTTTGATTGGTTTTCTGTCGTATTTAGTTAGTTGGCAGATTTCGCACTCATTTATATAAGTTTGAATAGAAGCCCTTTGGTTGGGCCAATAATATATATTTTTTATACGTGACTCGGTCTTGTCCAGTCCTCTATGGTTTTGTTTTCCTTCATTTTATCACATCTTTTTCGAAATTGTTTTTCAAAAATTGCACTAGAATTCTTAATTTATTATTAAATAATTTAATGATACTGGGTATTGCTTGTTCGAAGTTTACTTCGGAAATTATTATTTGGTTTTTTTCTACATTTACGGCATATTCTGCGATAGGGATGCCGATAGTTGGATTTTCTTGATTGGTGTGTATTGTGTTATCCTCGTCGTCTGGGTCTTCATTTCTTTCTTCGCATTCAACTATGAGCGATTCGTTTTCTATATCATTTTTTAGAGTATTAAGAAGTTCTTCGTCAAAATTTATTACATAATCAATTTCTTCTTCGGTATTTAGTTGTGCATCATTTGTTTTATTTACGTTTAATTCTATCCTGGATAGAAAATCACTATTAGTGTTTAATGCACCCTTTTTGTATATGATATTGTAATCATATTCCTTCAATTTAAGGCGCCATCTAACTAACTTGGAGTTAGGGTCCTTTAAAGAAAATAGCCATTGTAATGTCTTATGGTCAGTTACAATTGTAAACTTATGACCAAAAAGATAAGGGCGAAAGTATTTTTCTGCCCAAACAATTGCAAGAACTTCCTTCTCAGTTGTTGAGTAGTTGGTTTCGCTTTTATTTAGAGTTCGACTAGCAAACGCTATAGGTAAGTCAGATCCGATTTTTCCTTGGCTCAATACAGCTCCTAATGCAAAGTTTCTTGCATCTGTGGTTAAGTTAAGTGGTTTAGCAAAATCAGGGTACTGTAGTATTGGGTCATTAATAAGAAGATTTTTACACATTTGAAGGCACTGAGAATAATCTCAATCGTTTACATTTATTATTGCATCTATTTTTAGACGAGAAGTTAAAGGCATAGTTAATTTTGAAACATCTTTTATAAACTTGCCATAGTATCCCAATAATCCTAAGAAACCTTTTAGTTGTTTAGTATTTTTTGGAATGGGAAAGTTCACTATAGCTTTAATTTTATCTGTATTGGGTTTTACGCCATCTGGTGTAACAATGTGTTCCAGATATTCAACCTCTTTTCTTAAAAATTCTGATTTATCAATCTGAATTTTAAAATTTGACTCTCTTAGTCTTTTAAAAACTTCTTTTAGATTTGTAAGGTGTTCTTGGAGACTAGTACTAAACACTATAATATTGTCTAAGTACACAAGACACTTTTCATTTTGTATTCCTCGAAGTATATTATCCATTACTCTTTGGAAGGTCGCCGGGGCGTTACGCAATCCAAAGGGCATTCTAAGGAATTCGTAGTGACCGTTTTCGATGTTAAAAGCTGTTTTAGGTATATCTTCTTCGGCCATTTCTATTTAATGAAATTCCGAAGTAAGATCTAAAGTTGTGAAATACTGACACCGACCTAGTTTGTCAAGTAAATTGGAAATATTAGGTAGGGGATGTCGATCTCCTAAAGTAATTTCGTTTAATTTTCCAAAGTCAACTACGATCCTATATTTAGGTACTTGGGAGTTGTCCAACTTATTTGGAACTACCCAAATTGGAGATGACCATGGTGAGTCTGAGGGGCGGATAATATTTTGATCCAGCATACTTTGAATCTGATTATGTACCTCTTTTCTATATTATATTTCAGGATATCTATAGGACTTCGAGTAAATAGGTATATCGTTAACTGTTTTAATGTTATGTTTTACTTTACTAGTAAAGGATAGCATATTGCCTGTTACATGAAATATATCTGAAAATTCTTTGATTAGCTTTAATATTTTTTCTCGTTCCTCGATATTCATGTGTTCGATACGAACTTTGGAAATATCGAATTTAAATTTGTCTGCATATATATTATTTAAATTTGGATAAACTGTGTTATAGTTTTCTGAGAATCTTTCAGCTTCGATAGGTGAAGTAAAAGTAATTTTACAGGCATTTTCAGCGAGTTCAAAATACTCCAAATGGCTTTATTATTTTGAACTTTTGTTAAACATTGTGGAATTTCTAAATTCCCAATTTTGGTATAGGTACGGGATTATTACATCACCATTATTGACATTTTTTATGTCTACCGAAATTATTTATTCGGTTCTAGGAGGCACTACTATGCAATTCATGCTTTCCTTGTTAATATTGTGATAAAAAAATTTAGTTTGCCTATTGTTTGTAATTAAAACATTATTTGTAAGGTCTATTTCGTCATTAAGTTTCTTAAGATTGTCTAATCCTAATAAACAAGCAAAGTAGTCATGAAATTTAAATATACAATAATTTAATTTCATAGGATTTTTGGTTTGAAATATTTTAGAAGTAGGAATTACAGTACAAAAATTTTGTTGGGTTTTGATTTTTTGTAGAATTATTTTGTCCCTTATAAATTTAGAAATCATTTGTTAGAACATTTAAACTGTGTTCATATCCATAGGTTTTTTAGTACACATAAAAGTACCTAAGGGTTCCTTAAGACCACGTAGCAATACTCTCAAAGCTGGATTTCTGAAATAACTACCAAGTATCTCTTGTTCATTAATATTAGAACGAGTTTGCAGCAAAGATATTTGGAGATTTAAGAGATGCTGTATTTTTTGAAAAAACTCAAATGGCGATTCATTGCCTTGTTTAAGATGCGTGATTTCTATACTAAGTGTATATACGTCTCTTTTATCTGCATAAGTGTTTAATAGAGCATCTTTAAAATTTTCCCAAGTTCTTATAGTACATGAAGAAATATTTATGGCGGTATCACCGTTAATTTTTGCTAAAATGCTAGAAGTCAAATATTTATTTTGAAAATCGGTTGGATCGGTTATATTATAAAATTTATTGACTAATTTTTCGCAAATCTCTATGAAGTGTGGAAGTAGCGCAACATCTCCTTGGAATTCTGGGATCATGTCCAGGTATTCCTTTTTCAGTTGAGGTAAAGCCATAGTTAATTTGGATTTTGATATAATAATTTTAGGAAAAATATAAGAAGTAATTGGTTGAGTATTAAATAAAAGTTTATTGTTGTTTGAGTCAGAATCTGAGTTAGAATTACTTAAACTGTCTGAATTAATGAAAAATTTTTGCTCTATATACGACATAAATAAAGGTACTTTATTATATATACAGTAAGAATAGTGTCCAGCCCATCTATGTTTTAAAGTCCAACAACGGCACGGCAGGAACAGGACCTTCACAGGAACTTCAATATTCACTTTTCCTTTACACTATTCTTCAAGTCAGGCTACTCAATTCACCTAACTAAGAGTCTTTATTCGCGTTTCCCGTTATTTGTTGTTCGATAGATTATCAAAGTTTAGTTTAGAACCTGTTCTCTTCAATGAAAGTTATCTTGTTGTCTGTGAAAAATTGTTAAATAAATTTTTTTAAAAAACTATATACAGAGTGTTCCAAGTTTAGTGGCGCAGTCAGTAGGATAGATAAAACGGGCTTTAGTGAATATAAATCCCGGTTCGTATTATATATAAACGAGTAATTAATAACATTTTTATATTTGAATGGATTTATGTGGAATTTTGTTTGAGTCCTTACGTTATATGTGTCAAATAACAATTTATATTAATTAATAAAAAAGTGAAAAAAAATTGGAAAAAAAGTTATTTGTCCTACTGTTGCTCTCAAAGTTAATATGTTTTTTAACGATATCCGTAAATTTCTGTTATATAAACTTATATTGCACTAAAGTTTTGTTTAAAATTTTACACATTTCAATACAAAAAACAAAACAATTTTGTTGTTCAAATATGTTATTACTTAAATAATAACATGAACATACTGATTTTCCAAAAATTTAAAAATGTGACAGAAAAATAAATAAAATTTAAAAAAATTTTGTTTAAAATCCTTTATAAAAGGTATATAAAAATGCCCCAAACAAATTTAAAACATTTAAAGGGTTTTTACCCATATATTTTGGTGGCTACTAGCATGTACAACCGTTTGCACTGATGATGGATTGTTTAATCCGAAAACGTTTTGCAATGTGTTTGTGATAGCCCGTTTGGGGCATTTTTATATACCTTTTATAAAGGATTTTAAACAAAATTTTTTTGTGATATATGGTATACAACCAGCTACAGGAACTTAGTTTCTTCGTGGAATTAAATAAAATTAAATAAAAAAAATCGTCAGTAAGGTAACTTATTGTGTTGCAATAATATTGATGACCAAAATGGGTAAACGACAAAATATAATGTTATGAAACGTATGTTGTCTTAGTGTTGCATTATAAAATTTGGGCTAAAAGGAATTAAGCTACACAAGGATATGTAATATTATGAAAAAAGTATATGACTTTTTATTTACCCTAGTGTTACACTCATCAGAAGGGTTTATTTCGGATCATTTGACATGAATATCACAAAAATCATTTTTATATATATCCTACTGTTGCTTTGAGGCAACGATATATATCTGTATATAAAACTATATCTTTATATTAAAACCTGTGGATAAGCATAATTATTATTTATTCTTATCAAATCAACTCAAAGATGATAATTTAACATCAAAAAATGCTTTGTTATGGCCGTTAAATGTCTTATTGGCTTTTAAAAGCTTTTATATTTTGCTTCCGATGCCGTGTCCGTATTCAGACGTTGTTCGTCATCACGACGTGTTTACAATTTCCTTTTTCTATCGCTTCTGAAGTTTCTATACTAACGTTGTATTACTTTTTTTCTATTGTAAAATGCTGAGAACCCAAAATATGTGAATTACGCAAGATGGTACACCACCACATTTTACAGAGAAGACAGTGAGAACATACTTTAATACAACTTTTCTGAACGTTGGATTGTTCGTGGTAGTCATATTCTTTGGCAATGTAGTGAGATATTGATATAATTATTTAATTTATAAAAAAATCCCAAAAGAAAACTTTACGGATACTAAGAAATTGTTTACCCATTTTTATTAGGACAATTAAGAACTTAAGCACAGGTATTGAATAACACATATGTGTCTTGTTTTATAATACTTTTGCAAGAAATCTAACCTTAAAGACTCAGGATTTTTACAGTATCATCATCGTTGGCATAATATTAATTATCCATTATATATTATAGCCACCACGTAGCCCTGAATTTGATCCGCTTGCTTTTGGTGTATGGGGCGCATTAAAACAACGTGTCTAGAAGAATACCATAAACATTCATGGCAAGAAATAAATACTGCAGCAGTTTGTTTAGAACCAATGATGCTATTTAATATGAGACGATCTTTTATGTAATATATTGACAATTTAATTAAAGAAAATGGTGGACATATCGAACACTTACTTTGACAAAAAGTTTTCATATTTAGTTGAAGAAATTCTTATTTGATTTATAAAAAAAATATTTTGACTATGACGTTAATTTAATTATTTTTTTATTTTGTTAAATCCTATTAATAATTATCCTTCTAATATAATTATGTTATTTAATATTTCGTTAACTAATAACTTTAATTAAATGTACTTTATACCAAAATTTAGAAGTATTAGTGTTTTGGTCTATTTTTCCTTCGTTTCCTGGAGTAATTATGTTAAATCAGAATTATGCTGCTGATTTGTAAAATGCGATTATCTCTAAAACTATTGAGAATTGAAGTTGTTAACAATTATACCTTTTTTTGTTAAAATAATGTATCTTTAATATTTAACATCACAAATACAGATAGCTTAAAAAGCAAAAAAAGTTAAGTGCAGCTACATTAAAGTGTTCATCAAATTATAATTTCTTATATTTAAGAGTTGTAAATTTTTATACATAAATGTTTACAAACATAAAAGTTATAACAAAAAATGTTAAATTTGCACTTTAAAACCCTGTATCTTCCTAAATGTCAACATTTTATTAAAGCAATTTGGCTTAAATCGTAATATTTTTAAGTGTAGAATCTACTGTTTCTTTTTGTACAATTACTTAAAGCTACCCTGTATATATAAATATATTTATATATTTTATATACAGGGTGAGTCACCACTAACGGGACGGAAGATTACAGCGAAGCGGTAAAAGATTTTGAAAACATTGTAAATGTATAGTATGTAGGTTGATAGAGGCTACATTTCAAATGTATTCTAAAATATACAGGGTGTCACAATAAAGCGCGGCGTTTAAAAGTTTTATTTTTTCTTATAAAACACCTTGTATTTTATTAGATTTTCTAATTGTCTGCCAAAAATAAGGTATAGTTTCATAAGACTTCCCTATACCTATGTACAGATTGTTCTGAGTTATGTCGAATTTTCTTAAAATGTAAAACTTTAAACGAGGGTTCATTCTTAATTTATTTAAGCAATTCTAATAAAATTACTCTTATTATCCAGCTATTATCTTAATAGCTGGATATTGGTCGAATGTACTTCATGATTAATTAATAAACATTTATTTACAGGGTGTTCAAAATTTGTAGTTTCATTATTGAATTATTCAATGTGTAATATAGGGCTTATTTTAAATGGAACACCCTGTATAATAATGACCTATTAAATTTAAAAAATGTGTCTCTTTCGAATGATATAGAGATGTCCTATAACTAGGACTGATTAGTTTTGCCGTAATTTAAAATTTTATTAAACGGAAATTGATTTTAAGTATTTATAAATATGTTGTTAAGGTAAAGTCACCTATTACCGCACCAGTTAAGGAAAGTTAAATATTTCGTTGGATTATTTTTATATTTTTATGGTTACAAAATCTCGTAGAATTTATGTGAACATAACTATATTATGTTTCCAAATAATTAAATTATTTTTCCAAATTTCAATTTTTATTGCTAAGAAAAAATACTAAATCAAAATAGAGCAAATTTTCCTAATACCGACCTAATAGTAGTATTTTTAATTATTACCGATTTTTTATAACCTATTACCGATTGTGAGATAGCAACAGATGTTATCAACATCTTCTATATTCAGTAAAACACTCCTGACTATAAAAAAGTGTTTATTATATTAAGCAAAGCAAATAAAATATATGAAATTAAACTAAAAAAAATTTCTATTACCTCATTCTCAAATTTTGCTTATAAAAAATACAATTATACAAAATACTATTATAAAGTTTAAGACAGTTTAAGATTTGCTAAAATTTTTGGTCAGTTCCTTCATTTTCGGTGCGGAACAAATACCTCTTTTATTTATTAATTTAGGGGGTTCAATTTTGGAAATTATCCATTACTTATGTACTCCATTACTTCATAAGTTAATATATCGTCCTTCTCTGGTCATTTCCAGTTTGGTCCAGTTGCCTCCATAGATTTCACTATAACTTCATTTTGTGCTCCATTACTATTTATATCACAAACAATTGATGGGAAAGTCGTCCTTCATATATTGTAACAACAAAATCGTCTTTTATGTATATGTTTTTTAATTTTTTTATTAGTTTGGGGGTTTCTGAAATATTTTGTTTCGGTTTCTTCTTCTCGGGCTAAGTCGCATGCTTTTGTCCAGACTTCTCCGTTGATGTTGCCGCGCTTGCGTTTCGGGTTTCTTTTAGTTTTTTTTATTAATACCAAGCTCTTTTAATTTCGTCTCCTTTTTAAATTTTCGCCCCCTTTTCTTATTTTCTTTGTTTTCATGGTCGACTTCAAGTCTTCTCTGATACTCGATACATTCGTTAGACTTAGCAATGGTTGGGGTAATTATTTTGGTAACTTTTTTTTGTCGATTGTTCCAATCTTTTAGGAAAATAAAATGACTTTTTAAACGGAGTTGGTATATTTTTCAAAGGTGTTGGAAAGTTGGATAGGACACTATTTGAAATCTTATCCATTGCATCTGTGGAGTTTGCAGTAATGTCGTTGTCTTTATAATTTTGTTGTTGGTTTTCCGTGTGCTTTAGAGGAGATACGTGTGTATTTGAAGATAATTGTTCAGTATCTCCTTTGCTTAGTGGTTCAAAAATGTCATTTTGTGTTCTCTGGGGACTTTCTGGCACTAGTTTTAAATCTGTCGTTTCAAAGTTAGTCTTAAAGCGTGTAACAAGCTTTTAAGGCGTTTTGCTGTACTATCGTAATCTTTGAATTCATTCACATCAAAATTATCACCATGTTCTAAATTATTAGTGTTAACAACAGGGTGAATTTCGAGAACAATCTTATTCGTTTTGTCTGAGACTAGTTTCTGTAAATCATTACTAGTGGAGGAATTGACCCTACAAATCGCAAGATTCCCATTTTCCTGGACTTTGAAGTCAAAAACATCCCAGTTGTCTTCATTAAAGTCCCTAATACTGGAAATATTATTAATGAATGTTGTGTCGTTCAGAATAGTTTGTAAGTCTTCATTTCTGTTATCCAGTTCTGCATCTAAATTTTTATCATCTAGAGATTTTCAATACACAAATAATCTTTTGAAAGCAGAGTCTCCTTGCCAAGAGCTGCCAGATGATTTGAAAGAACAAAGTGTTTCAGGATCAAAATAACTTTCGAATTGCTGTTGGAATTGTTTATATTCTTGAATGTTGGAATTGTTTCTTGATTATTTTGATCTTTGTTAGAAACTTATAAAGTCCCCGTTGAAGGTTCTGCTATTTTAGTTTTGGTCTTGAAGAGTTTGTTAAGCGGAACTTTTAATGAATTAAATGGAAAGAGTCTCTAGAATTAAATAGAAAGAGAAAGAGAATTTCTAGAATTAATAAAATGATAAATTCCTTGCAGAGCATCAACTTGGATAGTAAAGATCTCCGATTAATTAAGAACTTATATTGGAGGCAGAGTGCCAAGATTAGGATCGACGATCATACATCTAGAAATATTAGTATAAATAAAGGAGTAAGGCAAGGATGCATACTATCCCCTATGCTGTTCAATCTTTACTCGGAACTACTATTCAAGCAAGCCTTGGAAAACCTGTCCACGGGAATAAAAATTAATGGAGAACCAATATCTAGCATAAGATATGCAGATGACACTGTCCTACTGGCTGATACAGACACAAACTTACAGGGGGTTATAGACCACCTTAAGGAAGCTTGTCGAGAGTTTGGAATGAAGATCAACGAAAAAAAAAACAAAAGTAATGGTGATCCAAAGAAAACAGAATATCCCCTTACCTATAAAAATAAATGGGAATATTTTAGAACAGGTAAACCAATACAAATACCTTGGCTGTTGGATTAATTGCAAGCTGGACCCAGAACAAGAAATTAAAGCGAGAATTGCTCAAGCTAGGGATAGTTTCTTTAAGATGCGCGTTCTATTCTGCGATACACATATAAATATTAAATTGAGATTAAAACTTGTAAAATGTTTTATCTGGTCTGTTCTTCTCTACGGAGTCGAAACGTGGACTTTAAAAATAAAGAGCCTGAATAGAATCGAGGCATTTGAAATGTGGGTGTACCGTAGAATTTTAAAAATTCCTTGGACAGCACGAAAAACAAATGAAGAAATACTAGCTAGACTCAATTTAGAAAAAGAACTATTGAGAACAGTCAAAAGAAGAAAAACCAGTTATTTAGTGCATTTGTTGCGCAACGAGAAATACTACATCCCTCAGTTGATAATAAAAGGCAAAATAGAAGGAAAGCGGGGAATTGGAAGAAAAAAATTGTCCTGGTTACGTAATATCAGAAACTGGACAGGACCTGGATTTGAGGAACTCTTAAGAGCAGCTGAAGATAGACAAACGTTTGCCACCATAACCGCTAACCTACATTGATGGAGACGGCACTTGAAGAAGAAGAAGGAAAGAGTCCACAACATTTAAATCCATTTTTAATGTATCTTCTTTTAAACATTGTCGAAACAAATCTTGACTAAACCTGAAAAGTCGGTTCGTTTAATTATGGCCATTTCATGATTAAGCCTGAAATCATGTACCACGTTTTGCAATTTTGCTTTTACCGGTCTAAATACAGCTACGTTTAGAGGCTGTAGAACGTGGATCGAAATTGACAATAATGCCACCAATATTATTCCTTTCTCCTTGCAAAAATCACTTAGCGTTAGAGATATGTGGGAGGTGCGTCCATCAAGGAATAATACAATCGGAAGCTGCACTCTATGTTTTTCGAGCCATGGATAAAAACAATTCGCAATATATTCATAAAATTCATCCAACCGCTTTCTGTATACCCTAAACCTCAACCTTGTGGCACAGTTTTTGGAATACGCTTCGGAAGTCTTTTATATAGGAATAATATCATTGGTGGAGCAAGATTGGCCGATACATTAGCCAATACTGTCGAACACTCTTTTTCATTATTAGCTATTCTATTATATACCAGCTTTGTTCCTCTTCTTGCTAATACTTGCTTCTCCTTGGGACATAAAAAGAAAGCTGTGTCATCGCAGTTAAATATTCGGGATTCATCCTCAAAAATATTCATAAGGTTGTTGCTGATGAAATAATCCCCAACTTTTCTGAACCACTCTATAATACTTTGTTCACTGACATTCCTCCTACTTGCGGTAAGATTTTGGGACACTCTTGTACTAACTTCAGGATGTCTTTCCATGAATTTTTGAAACCAGTGATTTCCGGGAATACTATCTTTAAATGGATTTTGTCGGTCCAAGTTTTTAATCAAATTAGTTACTGTGTGTATTAATTGGGATTTGGTGACAGGGAACCCTTGTTTCGCCAAATAAAGAATTCAATCCACAACACACTTTCCTTCGTTGGCAGCAAGCACAGGTTGCACTCCACACTTGGGATTTTTAAATCTTCCTGAACGTTTATCCCGTAAATGAATTCCATTTTTTTGGTCTGTGTCGTCGCTTCAACTGACAACGTGCAAGTACTCGAGCTTAGGAGACATGTAGTCCCTAAAGTAAAATCTTTAATTTTAAATACATTCATTGTCATCGACCTACAGTATCAACATTATCTAATGTAAAATGTGACACTTTACCAACTCAATCATGGAAGTCTTATAGACACCATATTTATATAGTTAGCAACAAATACTAGGCACTGAAGATGATCCGTAGTGATCGAAAACGTTCTGCCAGAACTTTAAATGTGACGACACTTTTTTAAAAAGTTTTAACTTGTTTGTTTTATACCTAAATACACATTTGTGAAGTGTTTTAACTTCTGTGTTTTTTTTATTAAAATGTTTGTCTCTCGAGACAAAGACATTTTTAGAATATAAGGTTACTCAGAATATAAATCATGGGTCGGAAATTGAAAAAAAGTCGACTTAATAGTATCTGTACTTACGAAATGAACAATCACGGTGCAACTACACGGCAAAGCAAAATAATAAATTATTAAAATAAAGGCTTTCAAACCTAATACCGACTTTGGTTCGGTATTAGAAATATCTATACCTATTACGGACTCAATATATTTTTACGATTTTTTCATCAAATACTGCAAATCTTCGAAAAATTACTACATTATATCATAGACAACATGTCTGGAAATGTCTTCAAACGTTATAATAAATATATAAAAATATCTACTTGGATTTTATGCTTAATTTCTTTAGATATTTGTGCACTCACCCCATTAATGAATCACAAGCGAACGTAACCTACACTCTACGAAATCTAACCATAAACTAATTCAAATGACATCAATTCGGGTACTTTCTAATAGTCACTAATAAATTCTTCACGTGATTTTGGTGAGTAGACTGAAATTGTGACAATACAACGTTCCTTTCATCCACAAAGCTTAATATTTCGTATTAATCATGTGAATCGGTAATAGGTGCTATTTTGTATGGGTCGGTATTGGGTGATTAATTAATAAACATTTATTTACAGGGTGTTCAAAATTTTTAGTTTCATTATTAAATTATTCAATGTGTAATATAAGTCTTATTTTAAATGGAACACCCTGTATATTAATGACCTATTAAATTTTAAAAATGTGTCTCTTTCGAATGATATACGGATGTCCAATAACTAGGACTGATAGTTTTGCCGTAATTTAAAATTTTATTAAACGGAAATTGATTTTAAGTATTTATAATAATTATATTGTTACTATCGATTTTTAATATTGACGTATTGTTATGAACAAAACCAGTGTAGTTGTAAATACATTTTTTGTAACAAAATTAAAATTTTTATGTATTTGGATTTGTATTCGTTGGGAATAGGATAATTTTATTAGTATTAAAACATGATGAGAAGAAAATAAAAAAAAAATTGAAAATCTGATGTTTTTTTAGATTTTCTACGATTCATCAAATGAAAGACAACTACGCAAAGGTTACAGTTTTTAAAAATGACGTAGATATTAACATCATGTTTACTTTTTTGTATTATTTTAAGTATTAAAATAAGTTTAATATTTAAATAAAAATAAAACTGTAAAATATATGTATTTCGTTAAATTCCTAATAATAATAATAATAATAATAATAATAATTTTTGGGAGATACTCCAACATACCAAGTCACCTAGGACTCGATAACATGGAAAGAGTCCCACCAGAGCTCAATCCTTTTGATACCGTAGGTATCTGGGATGAGTGAATTTTCCCCTTAGAGGGAGTGTGAGCCGTATGGCTAAATCTGGATAATAATAATAATAATAATAATAATAATAATAATAATAATTTAGTAGCAGAAAGTAAGAACACTTCTCACAAAGGCGCAAAAACATCATCCACGCAGTGCAGTAGAGAGAACAACATTACCGCGGTATCAAGGAGGAAGAGGACTTATGGATATAGGTGAGCAATTAGATAAACAAATTGCTAATTTAAGATCTTATTTTCAGGTACAGGCTGAGACATCTACTTTACATCGAGCAATTTGCGCAGTAGATGACACAACGCCGCTTAAACTGAGGGAACAAGAAATGCGCACAAACCATCTGACTAAGCAAGAAAAAATGCGCACCTGGATGAGTAAACCTCTGCATGGGCGACATCTCAATGAGATCAACCAAGAATATGTCGACAATACAGCGTCGAACTATTGGTTGACATCAGGAAAGATGTTTCCCGAGACTGAGGGTTTCCTACTTGCCATTCAAGATCAGGTTATTCCAACTAAAAATTACCTGAAATATATTGTTAAAGATCCTCAAGTCCAAAACGACAAATGCCGATATGGATGCCAAGCCCAAGAAACCATCCAACATCTTACCGGTGGCTGCCAGGCATTTGTCGGTACTAATTATAAAGAACGCCATGACTCAGTAGGAAAGATTATCCACCAAGAACTAGCTGACAAACTGGGACTTCTCCAAACCGACCATCTTCCTTATTATCAATATGTCCCTGACAGAATGCTTGAAAATGACAACTACAAGCTATACTGGGACCGCACTGTGCTCACAGACCAACCAGTGGCCCATAATAGACCGGATCTCATACTAGTGAATAAAATTACCAGGCAAACAACACTTATTGATGTGGCGATACCTAACACTAATAATTTGCTTGTTAAATACAACGAAAAGATCGCCAAGTAAAGGGATCTGGAAATACAAATCAAGAGACAATGGAGAATGGAAAGTACCCAGACAGTACCTATTGTTCTATCTACTACTGGTGTTATTCCCAAGAACCTCCTAGTGAACATAAAACAGCTGGGTCTAAATGAACATCTTTATAAGGCCATGCAGAAAGCTGTACTCCTCGCGACCTCCAGATGTGTACGAAAATTTCTGGGAGATACTCCGACATACCAAGTCACCTAGGGCTCGATAACACGGAAAGAGTCCCACCAGAGCTCAATCCTTTTGATACCGTAGGTATCTGGGATGAGTGAATTTTCCCCTTAGAGGGAGTGTGAGCCGTATGGCTAAATCTGGGATAATAATAATAATAATAATCATACTTAAGCCAAGAAGACATTAAGGAGTTTTGGGGAAATCAACTTTCCACACCAGCTGCTCTTAACACCAATGCTGGATGGATAGAAGATACGACGCACAGCTGTCAACACTACCGCACAACTGTTTATGAACCCTTCACCGCAGAAGAAGTCTCTATCATCAAAGAGCTTCATAACTGGAAATCTCCTGGACCAGATGGAGTTCAAAACTTCTGGCTTAAGAAGTTCTGGAGTGCTCATGAGTGCCTGTCGACATTAATTAATCGTGTTATTTCTAATCCGCAGGAAATACCATCATTCCTAACTCAGGGAACAACTTATTTAATACCGAAGGATCAAAATAACACCCAAGATCCAGCCAAATACCGCCCAATTACGTGTCTTCCAACTCTGTATAAATTGGTCACATCCTGTGTATCCCAGCGTATCTACCAACACTGCGCTCTAAACAATATCATAGAACCTCAACAGAAAGGATGCGCTAAGGGCTCCATGGGTTGCAAAGAACAACTTATTATCGACTCAGTTATTTCTAACCAGGCATACACCAAAAAAAGAAACCTCTTTACTGCCTTTATTGACTATAAGAAAGCCTTTGACTCAGTGCCGCATGAATGGCTGGTAAATATATTAAGAATATATAAAGTCGATGATAATATAGTGACCTTCTTAAGACATATAATGACAGATTGGAAGACTAAAATTCACCTCCAAATACCTGGTGAAAACAATATCGAAACGGAAAATATCGCAATTAACCGCGGCCTCTTCCAAGGAGACTCGCTAAGTCCCTTGTGGTTCTGTCTAGCGATGAACCCACTATCCCAACTATTGAACTCCACTGACTCAGGTTTTAGCATTAAAAACAACAACACTGTAGTTGCGAAGCTTAATCATCTGTTGTATATGGATGATTTGAAACTAATGGCTTCCACTCGAACTCACTTAGATCAAATGCTAAAATTTGTAGAAACTTTTTCAAATGATATTAGTATGCACTTTGGGTTAGACAAATGTCGTGTACTAAATATAGTCAAGGGAAAGGTTCAGCCCGGGGGATTCGACATGCAAAATGGCCAAAACATCGAGGCTATGGGCGAAAATGACATGTATAAATATCTAGGAGTAAAGCAAGCGCGGAAAATTGATTATAAATAAATGAAAATCGAATTAACATCAGAGTTCATACGAAGGGTAAAACAGCTACTCCGCTCACATCTTAATAGTAAAAATTTGTTTAAGGCATTAAACACCTACGCATTTTCCGCGCTTAGCTACTCATTTGGCATTATTAAGTGGACTAAAACGGATATAGAAAGTCTTCAGAGAAAAGTACGAACACACCTCACAAAGGCACAAAAACACCATCCTCGAAGTGCAGTAGAAAGAACGACATTACCACGGTATTTAGGAGGACGAGCACTTATTGATATAAGCGAGCAATTAGATAAACAGATTAATAATTTAAGAACTTATTTTCAGGTGCAGGCGGAGACATCTACTCTTCATCGCGCGATTTGCGCAGTAGATGACACAACACCGATCAACCTGAGGGAACAAGAAATGCGCATAAACCATCTTACTAAGAACGAAAAAATGCGCATCTGGATGGGTAAACCTCTGCACGGGCGACATAGGAATGAAGTCGGTCAAGACTATGTCGACAATATAGCGTCGAACTATTGGCTGACATCAGGAAAGATGTTCCCTGAAACAGAAGGTTCATTACTCGCCATTCAGGATCAGGTTATACCAACCAAAAATTACCTGAAATATATTGTCAAAGACCCTCAGGTCCAAAACGACAAATGCCGATATGGATGCCAAGCCCAAGAAACGATCCAACATCTTACCGGAGGCTGCCAGGCATTTGCTGCAACTGAATATAAGGAACGGCATGACTCAGTAGGGAAGATCCTCCATCAAGAGATAGCTATTAAACTGGGACTTCTACAAACAAACCATCTCCCATATTATCAATACGTTCCAGAGAGTATGCTTGAGAATGACAACTACAAGCTATACTGGGATCGTACTGTGCTCACAGACCAAACTGTAGCACATAATAGACCAGATCTCGTGCTAGTTAATAAACTATCAAGACAAACAACTCTAATTGATGTGGCGATACCTAACAACAATAATCTGCGTGTTAAGTACAACGAAAAGATCGCCAAGTACAGAGATCTGGAAATACAAATAAGAAGACAATGGAGAATGGAAAGTACCCAGACGATACCGATTATTCTTTCTACCACTGGAGTCATTCCGAAGAACCTCCTAGAAAACATAAAAAAGCTGGGTCTAAATGAACATCTATATAAGGTCATGCAGAAAGCTGTGCTACTTTCGACGTCTAGATGCGTGCGAAAATTTTTAGGAGATACACCGACGTACCAAGTCACCTAGGACTCGATAACATGAAAGAGTCCCACCAGAGCTCAATCCTTTTGATACCGTAGGTATCTGGGATGAGTGAATTTTCCCCTTAGAGGGAGTGTGAGCCGTATGGCTAAATCTGGATAATAATAATAATAATAATAATAATAATAATAGGGAACAAGAAATGCGCACAAACCATCTGACTAAGCAAGAAAAAATGCGCACCTGGATGAGTAAACCTCTGCATGGGCGACATCTCAATGAGATCAACCAAGAATATGTCGACAATACAGCGTCGAACTATTGGTTGACATCAGGAAAGATGTTTCCTGAGACTGAAGGTTTCCTACTTGCCATTCAGGATCAGGTTATTCCAACTAAAAATTACCTGAAATATATTGTTAAAGATCCTCAAGTCCAAAATGACAAATGCCGATATGGATGCCAAGCCCAAGAAACCATCCAACATCTTACCGGTGGCTGCCAGGCATTTGTCGGTACTGATTATAAAGAACGCCATGACTCAGTAGGAAAGATTATCCACCAAGAACTAGCTGTCAAACTGGGACTTCTCCAAACCGACCATCTTCCTTATTATCAATATGTCCCTGACAGAATGCTTGAAAATGACAACTACAAGCTATACTGGGACCGCACTGTGCTCACAGACCAACCAGTGGCCCATAATAGACCGGATCTCATACTAGTGAATAAAATTACCAGGCAAACAACACTTATTGATGTGGCGATACCTAACACTAACAATTTGCTTGTTAAATTCAACGAAAAGATCGCCAAGTATAGAGATCTGGAAATACAAATCAAGAGACAATGGAGAATGGAAAGTACCCAGACAGTACCTATTGTTCTATCTACTACTGGTGTTATTCCCAAAAACCTCCTAGCGAACATAAAACAGCTGGGTCTAAATGAACATCTTTATAAGGCCATGCAAAAAGCTGTACTCCTCGCGACCTCCAGATGTGTACGAAAATTTCTGGGAGATACTGCGACATACCAAGTCACCTAGGGCTCGATAACACGGAAAGAGTCCCACCAGAGCTCAATCCTTTTGATACCGTAGGTATCTGGGATGAGTGAATTTTCCCCTTAGAGGGAGTGTGAGCCGTATGGCTAAATCTGGGATAATAATAATAATAATAAGAACGAAACTAAGAACTAGAACTAAGAACGAAAAAATGCGCACCTGGATGGGCAAGCCTCTGCACGGGCGACATCCCAATGAGGTCAGTCAAGACCATGTCGACAGTATAGCGTCGAACTATTGGCTGACATCAGGAAGGATGTTCCCCGAAACAGAAGGTTCACTACTGGCCATTCAGGATCAGGTTATACCAACCAAAAATTACCTGAAATATATCGTCAAAGACCCTCAGGTCCAAAATGACAAATGCCGATATGGGTGCCAAGCTCAGGAAACAATTCAACATCTTACCGGGGGCTGTCAGGCATTTGCTGCAACTGAATATAAGGAACGGCACGACTCAGTAGGAAAAATCCTTCATCAAGAGATAGCTATCAAACTGGGACTTCTTCAAACAAACCATCTTCCATATTATCAATATGTTCCTGAGAGTATACTTGAGAATGACAACTACAAGCTATACTGGGATCGCACGGTGCTCACAGACCAAACAGTGGCACATAATAGACCAGATCTCATACTAGTCAATAAACTAAAGAGACAAACAACATTAATTGATGTGGCGATACCCAACAACAATAATCTTCGTGTTAAACAGAACGAAAAAATCGCCAAGTACAGGGATTTGGAAATTCAAATACGAAGACAGTGGAAAATGGAAAGTACCCAGACAATACCTATTATTCTCTCTACTACTGGAGTCATTCCAAAGAACCTCCTAGAAAATATAAAAAAGCTAGGTCTGAGCGAACATCTCTACAAGACCATGCAAAAAGCTGTACTACTCTCAACATTCCGATGTGTACGAAAATTTTTGGGAGATACTCCAGCATACCAAGTCACCTAGGGCTCGATAACACGGAAAGAGTCCCACCAGAGCTCAATCCTTTTGATACCGTAGGTATCTGGGATGAGTGAATTTTCCCCTTAGAGGGAGTGTGAGCCGTATGGCTAAATCTGGATAATAATAATAATTACACACGACGGGGGTACTAATGCCGGAAGGACTGATAACAGAGTTGCACCCTGGGAGAAACGGCTCCTAAACAAGATTGAATTATTGCGTAGGGACATTGGTCAAATGACAGAATATATACGAGGAACAACAAGTAGAAAAGTCATTAAAAGAGCTGATCAAATAATGCTAAGCACTGCAAGACACTCGCAATATGGTCCAGTAAACATCACAGCCCATCAGTGCCTGGATACATTAAAACAAAAACTCTTCGTTTACTCAGGACGACTAAGAAGGTACAAGGTTAGCAACAGCCGGAAATGTGACAATGCGCTTTTTGAGCATGCCGAGAAGGCGTTCTATCGGAAACTTAATTCCACTGTCGAAAGTGCCAATAAATCATACCCAAGCCAAGAAGACATTCAGGAGTTTTGGGGAAATCAACTTTCCACACCAGCTGCTCTTAAAACCAATGCTGGATGGATAGAAGATACGACGCACAGCTGTCAACACTACCGCACAACTGGTTATGAACCCTTCACCACAGAAGAAGTCTCTAATATCATCAAAGAGCTTCATAACTGGAAATCTCCTGGACCAGATGGAGTTCAAAACTTCTGGCTTAAGAAGTTCTGGAGTGCTCATGAGTGCCTGTCAACATTAATTAATCGTGTTATTTCTAATCCGCAGGAAATGCCATCATTCCTAACTCAGGGAACAACTTATTTAATACCGAAGGATCAAAATAACACCCAAGATCCAGCCAAATACCGCCCAATTACGTGTCTTCCAACTCTGTATAAATTGGTCACATCCTGTGTAGCCCAGCGTATCTACCAACACTGCGCTCTAAACAATATCATAGAACCTCAACAGAAAGGATGCGCTAAGGGCTCCATGGGTTGCAAAGAACAACTTATTATCGACTCAGTCATTTCTAACCAGGCATACACCAAAAAAAGGAACCTCTTCACTGCCTTTATTGACTATAAGAAAGCCTTTGACTCAGTGCCGCATGAATGGCTTGTAGATATATTAAGAATATATAAAGTCGATGATAATATAGTGACCTTCTTAAGACATATAATGACAGATTGGAAGACTAAAATTCACCTTCAAATACCTGGTGAAAACAATATCGAAACGGAAAATATCGCAATTAACCGCGGCCTATTCCAAGGAGACTCGCTAAGTCCCTTGTGGTTCTGTCTAGCGATGAACCCACTATCCCAGCTATTGAACTCCACTGACTCAGGTTTTAGCATTAAAAACAACAACACTGTAGTGGCGAAGCTCAATCATCTGTTGTATATGGATAATTTGAAACTAATGGCTTCCACTCGAACTCACTTAGATCAAATGCTAAAAACTGTAGAAACTTTTTCAAATGATATCAGTATGCACTTTGGGTTAGACAAATGTCGTGTACTAAATATAATCAAGGGAAAGGTTCAGCCCGGGGGATTCGATATGCAAAATGGCCAAAACATCGAGGCTATGGGCGAAAATGACATGTATAAATATCTAGGAGTAAAGCAAGCGCGGAAAATTGACCATAAACAAATGAAAATCGAATTAACATCAGAGTTCATACGAAGGGTAAAACAGCTACTCCGCTCACATCTTAATAGTAAAAATTTGTTTAAGGCATTAAACACCTATGCATTTTCCGCGCTTAGCTACTCATTTGGCATTATTAAGTGGACTAAAACGGATATAGAAAGTCTTCAGAGAAAAGTACGAACACACCTCACAAAGGCACAAAAACACCATCCTCGAAGTACAGTAGAAAGAACGACATTACCACGGTATTTAGGAGGACGAGGACTTATTGATATAAGCGAACAATTAGATAAACAGATTAATAATTTAAGAACTTATTTTCAGGTGCAGGCGGAGACATCTACTCTTCATCGCGCGATTTGCGCAGTAGATGACACAACACCGATCAAACTGAGGGAACAAGAAATGCGCATAGACCATCTTACTAAGAACGAAAAAATACGCATCTGGATGGGTAAACCTCTACACGGGCGACATCCGAATGAGGTCAGTCAAGACTATGTCGACAATATAGCGTCGAACTATTGGCTGACATCAGGAAAGATGTTCCCTGAAACAGAAGGTTCATTACTCGCCATTCAGGATCAGGTTATACCAACCAAAAATTACCTGAAATATATTGTCAAAGACCCTCAGGTCCAAAACGACAAATGCCGATATGGATGTCAAGCCCAAGAAACGATCCAACATCTTATCGGAGGCTGCCAGGCATTTGCTGCAACTGAATATAAGGAACGGCATGACTCAGTAGGGAAGATCCTCCATCAGGAGATAGCTATTAAACTGGGACTTCTACAAACAAACCATCTCCCATATTATCAATACATTCCAGAGAGTATGCTTGAGAATGACAACTACAAGCTATACTGGGATCGCACTGTGCTCACAGACCAAACTGTAGCACATAATAGACCAGATCTCGTGCTAGTTAATAAACTAACAAGACAAACAACTCTAATCGATGTGGCGATACCTAACAACAATAATCTGCGTGTTAAGTACAATGAAAAGATTGCCAAGTACAGAGATCTGGAAATACAAATAAGGAGACAATGGAGAATGGAAGGTATCCAGACGATACCTATTATTCTTTCTACCACTGGAGTCATTCCGAAGAACCTCCTAGAAAACATAAAAAAGCTGGGTTTAAATGAACATCTATATAAGATCATGCAGAAATCTGTGCTACTTTCGACGTCCAGATGCGTACGAAAATTTTTGGGAGATACACCGACGTACCAAGTCACCTAGGACTCGATAACATGGAAAGAGTCCCACCAGAGCTCAATCCTTTTGATACCGTAGGTATCTGGGATGAGTGAATTTTCCCCTTAGAGGGAGTGTGAGCCGTATGGCTAAATCTGAATAATAATAATAATAATAATAATAATAATAATAACCTATAATAATAATTAACCTGTGGGAGTTTTTATCAGTTCTTCTATCAGGCGCGGCCCCCTGCGAATGGGGGATGCTTTCTGGGAATTCTTAGAACCGATACCCAGAGGGTAACAGGAATACCTGTCGTGGAACAAAAACTGACACCTGGCAGTAGGTATAAAATGCAAACCCATGAAAATGGTGAATAATGATGATTTATGTTTAGGGTCGCTGCCTGGGGATCGCCAGGGCACGTCTGGAGCCGGCGCTGGACGTGACAGCATGCGGGACGTCGGTGGCAGGGTGTTGAGGAGGCGGGCCCCTGTCATACAATCAGCTACAGCCCAACAACAACAACAACAACCACAAGTGAGCCAAAAAACAACAAGAGCTCCACTCGCTGAAGGTGCTGCGCTGGAACATCAGCCGGCGCTCACTCAAGCGGGACGACCGAGGCAGCGTATGAAGTGGACAGTGTCCATAAACGAAAATATTTTGCGCTTTTATTATAAGGTGACAAACCTCGGTCAAGAAACAATCGGCTATCGACAACAAATGTATGCCGAATTTTGCAGGGAGTACCTAGAAATCCAAGTATCTGAACAAAGAGTAGCAGATCAATACCGGGTAATTTTAAGAAACAATCTTATTTCAGAGACTAGACGCGACACCATCAGACGCGAAATCGAACGGGAGATTCATAACCAAGAACAAGTTGCAGACCAAGTCCCTAATGAAATCCCTAATGAACAGATTCCTGAGATTCTCATACAAGAAACTCAACCTAATAATACACAGCAGGACAATAACGAGTTGCACGATAGCCTGGCAAACGAAATGGCGCGCGCCGTACAAGAGTTTAGTGAAACAAACCCACTTAGCAGACCACCGCTACCAAAAATAAACTCTTCCAAGAAACTAGGAGCGCTGTTACAAATTGTGAATACTGAAGTCCTACCCAATTATATCACAGAAGCCCACACATTGGAATATTTGCATATGCTGATTTACTGTGCAGCAACAGCAATTGCTAATGTTATGAGCATTAAGATCAGAACGCGACGGGGTACCAACATCGGAAGGACTGGTAACAGAATAGCACCCTGGGAAAAACGACTGCTGAAGAAGATCGAATTACTGCGTAGGGACATTGGACAAATAACAGAGTACATAAGAGGAGTAAGAAGTAGAAAAATCATCAAAAGAGCTGAAGAAATACTGTTTAACACTCTAAGACACTCACGATATGATCCAGAAAACAACACACCTCAACAATGCCTGGACACATTAAAACAAAAACTATCTGTTTACTCAGGCCGCCTGAGGAGATACAAAGTTAGTAACAACCGGAAATGCGACAATATACTTTTTGAGCAAGCAGAGAAAACTTTCTATAGGAAACTTAATTCCACTGTAGAAAACGCAAATAAATCCTACCCAAGCCAAGGAGAAATTCATGAGTTTTGGGGCAACCAACTTTCGACGCCAGCTACCCATAACAACAATGCTGGATGGATTGAAGACACCACGAACAAATGTCAACACTACAGGAATATTCCTTATGAACCTTTCACCACTGAAGAAGTCTCGAACATTATCAAAGAGCTTCATAACTGGAAATCTCCTGGACCGGACGGAGTTCAAAACTTTTGGCTAAAGAAGTTTTGGAGTGTACATGAGCTTTTAACAGTATTTATTAATAATATTATTTCTAATTCACAGGAAATACCATCATTCCTTAATCAGGGAACCACTTATCTAATACCGAAGGATCAAAATAACACCCAAGATCCAGCCAAGTACCGCCCAATTACTTGTCTTCCAACTTTGTACAAATTGGTCACATCCTGTGTGGCCCGGAGTATCTACCAACACTGTGCTCTGAACAATATCATAGAGCCCCAACAGAAAGGATGCGCTAAGGGCTCCATGGGATGCAAAGAACAACTTATTATCGACTCAGTCATTTCTAACCAGGCATACACCAAAAAAAGAAACCTTTTTACTGCCTTCATTGACTACAAGAAGGCTTTTGATTCAGTGCCGCATGAATGGCTTATAGATATATTGAAAATATATAAAGTCGATGATAATCTCGTGACCTTTTTGAAGCATATAATGGCAGAGTGGAAGACTAAAATTCACCTTCAAATACCTGGTGAAATTAATATCGAAACTGAAGATATCCCTATTAACCGGGGCCTTTTCCAGGGGGACTCGTTGAGTCCACTTTGGTTCTGCCTAGCGATGAACCCACTATCTCAGCTGCTGAACTCTATTGACTCAGGATTTAGCATCAAAAATAACAACACCGTTGTAGCGAAGCTTAATCATCTGTTGTATATGAATGATTTAAAATTAATGGCTTCCACTCGAAACCACTTAGATGAGATGCTAAAAACTGTAGAAAATTTCTCAAATGATATCAGTATGCATTTTGGACTAGACAAGTGCCGTATACTAAATATAGTCAGAGGAAAGGATCAGCCCGGAGGTTTCGATATGCAAGATGGCCAAAACATCGAGGCAATGGGTGAAAATGATATGTACAAATATCTCGGAGTAAAACAAGCGCGGAAAATTGACCATAAACAAATGAAAACAGAACTAACTTCAGAGTTCGTGCGAAGAGTAAGACAACTAAATCGGTCATATCTTAATAGTAAAAATTTGTTTAAGGCATTAAATACTTACGCCTGTTCCGCGCTGAGCTACTCATTTGGTATTATAAAGTGGTCAAAAACGGATATAGAGGGTCTTCAGAGGAAAGTAAGAACACTTCTCACAAAGGCGCAAAAACATCATCCACGTAGTGCAGTAGAGAGAACAACATTACCGCGGTATCAAGGGGGAAGAGGACTTATGGATATAGGTGAGCAAATAGATAAACAAATTGCTAATTTAAGATCTTATTTTCAGGTACAGGCTGAGACATCTACTTTACATCGAGCAATTTGCGCAGTAGATGATACGACGCCGCTTAAACTGAGGGAACAAGAAATGCGCATAAACCACCTGACTCAGCAAGAAAAAATGCGCACCTGGATGAGTAAACCTCTGCACGGGCGACATCTCAATGAGATCAACCAAGAATATGTCGACAACACAGCATCGAACTATTGGTTGACATCAGGAAAGATGTTTCCCGAGACTGAGGGTTTCCTACTTGCCATTCAGGATCAGGTTATTCCAACTAAAAATTACCTGAAATATATTGTTAAAGATCCTCAAGTCCAAAATGACAAATGCCGATATGGATGCCAAGCCCAAGAAACCATCCAACATCTTACCGGTGGCTGCCAGGCATTTGTCGGTACTGATTATAAAGAACGCCATGACTCAGTAGGAAAGATTATCCACCAAGAACTAGCTGACAAACTGGGACTTCTCCAAACCGACCATGTTCCTTATTATCAATATGTCCCTGACAGAATGCTTGAAAATGACAACTACAAGCTATACTGGGACCGCACTGTGCTTACAGACCAACCAGTGGCCCATAATAGACCGGATCTCATACTAGTGAATAAAATTACCAGGCAAACAACACTTATTGATGTGGCGATACCTAACACTAACAATTTGCTTGTTAAATACAACGAAAAGATCGCCAAGTATAGAGATCTGGAAATACAAATCAAGAGACAATGGAGAATGGAAAGTACCCAGACAGTACCTATTGTTATATCTACTACTGGTGCTATTCCCAAAAACCTCCTAGCGAACATAAAACAGCTGGGTCTTAATGAACATCTTTATAAGGCCATGCAGAAAGCTGTACTCCTCGCGACCTCCAGATGTGTACGAAAATTTCTGGGAGATACTCCGACATACCAAGTCACCTAGGGCTCGATAACACGGAAAGAGTTTCACCAGAGCTCAATCCTTTTGATACCGTAGGTATCTGGGATGAGTGAATTTTCCCCTTAGAGGGAGTGTGAGCCGTATGGCTAAATCTGGGATAATAATAATAATAGGCAGGGTGTTGAGGAGGCGGGCCCCTGTCATACAATCAGCTACAGCCCAACAACAACAAGAACCACAATAAGAACCACCAGTGAGCCAAACAACAACAAGAGCTCTACACGCTGAAGGTGCTGCGCTGGAACATCAGCCGGCGCTCTCTCAAGCGGGACGACCGAGGCAGCGCATGAAATGGACTGTGTCTATAAACGAGAACATTTTGCAATTTTATTATAAGGTGACAAACCTCGGTCAAGAAACGATCGGCTATCGACAACAACTTTATGCCGAATTTTGCAGGGAGTACACAGAAATCCAAGTATCTGAACAAAGAGTAGCAGACCAATACCGGGTAATTATCAGAAACAATTTTATCCCAGAGAATAGACGCGACATGATCAAAAGCGAAGTCGAACGGGAGGTCCATAACCTAGAGCAAGTTGTAGACCAAGTTCCTAATGAAATCGTTAATGAGCAGATTCCTGAGCTTCTCATCCAAGAAACTCCACCTGATAATGTACAACAGGAGAATAACGAGTTACACGATAGTCTGGTAAACGAGATGGCACGTGCCGTACAAGAGTTTAGTGAAACAAACCCACTTAGCAGACCACTGCTACCAAAAATAAACTCTTCGAAGAAACTAGGAGCGCTGTTACAAATTGTGAATACTGAAGTCCTACCCAATTATATCATGTAAGCCCATACATTGGAATATTTGCATATGCTGATTTACTATGCGGCAACAGCAATTGCTAATGTTATGGGCATTAAGATCAGAACACGACGAGGAACTAATATCGGACGGACTGAAAACATAATAGCACCCTGGGAACAACGACTGCTGAGGAAGATTAAATTACTGCGTAGGGACATTGGACAAATTACGGAATACATTCGAGGAGTAAGAACTCAAAAAGTAGTTAAAAGAACTGAAGAAATAATTCTGAACACTGGAAGACACTCACAACATGATCCAGAAAACAATACAGCTCGACACTGCCTGGACACACTAAAACAAAAACTCTCCGTTTATTCAGGTCGCCTTAGGAGATACAAAGTGAGTAATAACCGGAAATGTGACAATATACTTTTTGAGCATGCAGAGAAATCTTTCTATAGGAAACTGAATTCCACTGTAGAAAATATAAATAAATCCTACCCAAGCCAAGAAGAAATTCATGAGTTTTGGGGAAACCAACTTTCGACACCAGCTACTCATAACAACAATGCTGGATGGATTGAAGAAACGACGAACAACTGTCAACACTACACTAATGTTCCCTATGAACCTTTCACCACTGAAGAAGTCTCGAACATTATCAAAGAGCTTCATAACTGGAAATCTCCTGGGCCAGACGGAGTTCAAAACTTCTGGCTAAAGAAGTTTTGGAGTATACACGATCATTTAACAGTATTAATTAATCATGTTATTTTTAATCCGCAGGAAATACCATCATTTCTTACTCAAGGAACCACTTATCTAATACCAAAGGATCAAAATAACACCCAAGATCCAGCCAAATACCGCCCAATCACTTGTCTTCCAACTTTGTAGAAATTGGTCACATCCTGTGTAACCCCGCGTATCTACCAACACTGTTCTCTAAACAATATCATAGAGCCTCAACAGAAAGGGCTAAGGGTTCCATGGGCTGCAAAGAACAACTTATAATTGACTCAGTCATTTCCAACCAGGCGTACAGCAAAAAAAGGAACCTTTTTACCGCCTTCATCGACTACAAGAAGGCCTTTGATTCAGTACCGCATCAATGGCTGATAGATATATTGAAAATATATAAAGTCGATGTTAACATAGTGACCTTTTTAAAGCATATAATGACGGAGTGGAAGACTAAAATTCACCTTCAAATACCTGGTGAAAAAAACATCGAAACTGAAGATATCCCAATTAATCGGGGCATTTTCCAGGGGGACTCCCTGAGTCCTCTTTGGTTCTGTTTAGCGATGAACCCACTATTTTAGCTACTGAACTCCACCGACTCAGGTTTTAGTATCAAAAATAACAACACTGTTGTGGTGAAGCTTAATCATCTGTTGTATATGGATGATTTGAAATTAATGGCTTCCACTCGAAACCACCTAGACCAAATGCTAAAAACTGTTGAAAATTTCTTAAATGATATTAGTATGCACTTCGGTCTTGACAAGTGCCGTGTCTTAAATATAATCAAAGGAAAGGTTCAGCCCGGCGGATTCGATATGCAAAACGGCCAGAACATCGAGGCCATGGGTGAAAATGATATGTATAAATACCTCGGAATAAAGCAAGCGCGGAAGATTGACCATAAGCAAATGAAAACTGAGATAACAACTGAGTTTATACAAAGGGTAAAACAGCTGTTTCGTTCACACCTTAATAGTAAAAATTTGTTTAAGGCACTAAACACCTACGCATGTTCCGCGCTTAGCTACTCATTTGGTATTGTTAAGTGGACAAAAACGGATATAGAAAATCTTCAGCGAAAAGTACGAACGCACCTCACAAAGGCACAAAAACACCATCCTCGAAGTGCAGTAGAAAGAACAACATTACCGCGGTATTTAGGAGGTCGAGGACTTATGGATATAAGCGAGCAATTAGAAAAACAGATTACTAATTTAAGAACTTATTTTCAGGTGCAGGCGGAGACATCTACTCTTCATCGCGCGATTTGTGCAGTAGATGACACAACACCGATCAAACTGAGGAAACCAGAAATGCGCATAAACCACCTTACTAAGAACGAAAAAATGCGCACCTGGATGGGCAAGCCTCTGCACGGGCGACATCCCAATGAGGTCAGTCAAGACCATGTCGACAGTATAGCGTCGAACTATTGGCTGACATCAGGAAGGATGTTCCCCGAAACAGAAGGTTCACTACTGGCCATTCAGGATCAGGTTATACCAACCAAAAATTACCTGAAATATATCGTCAAAGATCCTCAGGTCCAAAATGACAAATGCCGATATGGGTGCCAAGCTCAGGAAACCATTCAACATCTTACCGGGGGCTGTCAGGCATTTGCTGCAACTGAATATAAGGAACGGCACGACTCAGTAGGAAAAATTCTTCATCAAGAGATAGCTATCAAACTGGGACTTGTTCAAACAAACCATCTTCCATATTATCAATATGTTCCTGAGAGTATACTTGAGAATGACAACTACAAGCTATACTGGGATCGCCGACTGCTGAGAAAGATTGAATTACTGCGTAGGGACATTGGACAAATTACGGAATACATTCAAGGAGTAAGAACTCAAAAAGTAGTTAAAAGAACTGAAGAAATAATTCTGAACACTGGAAGACACTCACAACACGATCCAGAAAACAACACAGCTCGACACTGCCTGGACACACTAAAACAAAAACTCTCCATTTATTCAGGTCGCCTAAGGAGATACAAAGTGAGTAACAAGCGGAAATATCACAATATACTTTTTGAGCATGCAATGAAGTCTTTCTATAGGAAACTGAATTCCACTGTAGAAAATATAAATAAATCCTACCCAAGCCAAGAAGAAATTCTTGAGTTTTGGGGAAACCAACTTTGACACCAGCTACTCATAACAACAATGCTGGATGGATTGAAGAAACGACGAACAACTGTCAACACTACACTAATGTTCCCTATGAACCTTTCACCACTGAAGAAGTCTCGAACATTATCAAAGAGCTTCATAACTGGAAATCTCCTGGGCCAGACGGAGTTCAAAACTTCTGGCTTAAGAAGTTTTGGAGTATACACGAGCATTTAACAGTATTAATTAATCATGTTATTTTTAATCCGCAGGAAACACCACCATTTCTTACTCAAGGAACCACTTATCTAATACCAAAGGATCAAAATAACACCCAAGATCCAGCCAAGTACCGCCCAATTACTTGTCTTCCAACTTTGTACAAATTGGTCACATCCTGTGTAACCCAGCGTATCTACCAACACTTTTCTCTAAACAATATCATAGAGCCTCAACAGAAAGGACGCGCTAAGGGGTCCATGGGCTGCAAAGAACAACTTATAATCGCCTCAGTCATTTCCAACCAGGCGTACAGCAAAAAAAGGAACCTTTTTACCGCCTTCATCGACTACAAGAAGGCCTTTGATTCAGTACCGCATCAATGGCTGATAGATATATTGAAAATATATAAAGTCGATGCTAATGTAGTGACCTTTTTAAAGCATATAATAACGGAGTGGAAGACTTAAATTCACCTTGAAATACCTGGTGAAAAAAACATCGAAACTGAAGATATCCCAATTAACCGGGGCCTTTTCCAGGGGGACTCCTTGAGTCCTCTTTGGTTCTGTTTAGCGATGAACCCACTATCTCAGCTACTGAACCCCACCGACTCAGGTTTTAGTATCAAAAATACCAACACTGTTGTGGCGAAGCTTAATCATTTATTGTATATGGATGATTTGAAATTAATGGCTTCCACTCGAAACCACCTAGACCAGATGCTAAAAACTGTTGAAAATTTCTCAAATGATATTAGTATGCACTTCGGTCTTGACAAGTACCGTGTTTTAAATATAATTAAAGGAAAGGTTCAGCCCGGCGGATTCGAGGCCATGGGTGAAAATGATATGTAGGTATAAATACCTTGGAATAAAGCAAGCGCGGAAGGTTGACCATAAGCAAATGAAAACTGAAATAACAACTGAGTTTATACGAAGGGTAAAACAGCTGCTTCGTTCACACCTTAACAGTAAAAATTTGTTTAAGGCACTAAACACCTACGCATGTTCCGCGCTTAGCTACTCATTTGGTATTGTTAAGTGGACAAAAACGGATATAGAAAATCTTGAGCGAAAAGTACGAACACACCTCACAAAGGCACAAAAACACCATCCTCGAAGTGCAGTAGAAAGAACGACATTACAGCGGTATTTAGGAGGTCGAGGACTTATGGATATAAGCGAGCAATTAGAAAAACAGATTACTAATTTAAGAACTTATTTTCAGGTGCAGGCGGAGACATCTACTCTTCATCGCGCGATTTGTGCAGTAGATGACACAACATCGATCAAACTGAGGGAACCAGAAATGCGCATAAACCACCTAACTAAGAACGAAAAAATGCGCACCTGGATGGGCAAGCCTCTACACGGGCGACATCCCAATGAGGTCAGTCAAGGCCATGTCGACAGTATAGCGTCGAACTATTGGCTGACATCAGGAAGGATGTTCCCCGAAACAGAAGGTTCACTACTGGCTATTCAGGATCAGGTTATACCAACCAAAAATTACCTGAAATATATCGTCAAAGACTCTCAGGTCCAAAATGACAAATGCCGATATGGATGCCAAGCTCAGGAAACCATTCAACATCTTACCGGAGGCTGTCAGGCATTTGCTGCAACTGAATATAAGAAAAGGCACGACTCAGTAGGAAAGATCCTTCATCAAGAGATAGCTATCAAACTGGGACTTCTTCAAACAAACCATCTTCCATATTATCAATATGTTCCTGAGAGTATACTTGAGAACGACAACTACAAGCTATACTGGGATCGCACGGTGCTCACAGACCAAACAGTGGCACATAATAGGCCAGATCTCATACTAGTCAATAAACTAAAGAGACAAACAACATTAATTGATGTGGCGATACCCAACAACAATAATCTTCGTGTTAAACAGAACGAAAAAATCGCCAAGTACAGGGATTTGGAAATTCAAATACGAAGACAGTGGAAAATGGAAAGTACCCAGACAATACCTATTATTCTCTCTACTACTGGAGTCATTCCAAAGAACCTCCTAGAAAATATAAAAAAGCTAGGTCTGAGCGAACATCTCTACAAGACCATGCAAAAAGCTGTACTACTCTCAACATTCCGATGTGTACGAAAATTTTTGGGAGATACTCCAGCATACCAAGTCACCTAGGGCTCGATAACACGGAAAGAGTCCCACCAGAGCTCAATCCTTTTGATACCGTAGGTATCTGGGATGAGTGAATTTTCCCCTTAGAGGGAGTGTGAGCCGTATGGCTAAATCTGGATAATAATAATAATTACACACGACGGGGTACTAATGCCGGAAGGACTGATAACAGAGTTGCACCCTGGGAGAAACGGCTCCTAAACAAGATTGAATTATTGCGTAGGGACATTGGTCAAATGACAGAATATATACGAGGAACAACAAGTAGAAAAGTCATTAAAAGAGCTGATCAAATAATGCTAAGCACTGCAAGACACTCGCAATATGGTCCAGTAAACATCACAGCCCATCAGTGCCTGGATACATTAAAACAAAAACTCTTCGTTTACTCAGGACGACTAAGAAGGTACAAGGTTAGCAACAGCCGGAAATGTGACAATGCGCTTTTTGAGCATGCCGAGAAGGCGTTCTATCGGAAACTTAATTCCACTGTCGAAAGTGCCAATAAATCATACCCAAGCCAAGAAGACATTCAGGAGTTTTGGGGAAATCAACTTTCCACACCAGCTGCTCTTAAAACCAATGCTGGATGGATAGAAGATACGACGCACAGCTGTCAACACTACCGCACAACTGGTTATGAACCCTTCACCACAGAAGAAGTCTCTAATATCATCAAAGAGCTTCATAACTGGAAATCTCCTGGACCAGATGGAGTTCAAAACTTCTGGCTTAAGAAGTTCTGGAGTGCTCATGAGTGCCTGTCAACATTAATTAATCGTGTTATTTCTAATCCGCAGGAAATACCATCATTCCTAACTCAGGGAACAACTTATTTAATACCGAAGGATCAAAATAACACCCAAGATCCAGCCAAATACCGCCCAATTACGTGTCTTCCAACTCTGTATAAATTGGTCACATCCTGTGTAGCCCAGCGTATCTACCAACACTGCGCTCTAAACAATATCATAGAACCTCAACAGAAAGGATGCGCTAAGGGCTCCATGGGTTGCAAAGAACAACTTATTATCGACTCAGTCATTTCTAACCAGGCATACACCAAAAAAAGGAACCTCTTCACTGCCTTTATTGACTATAAGAAAGCCTTTGACTCAGTGCCGCATGAATGGCTTGTAGATATATTAAGAATATATAAAGTCGATGATAATATAGTGACCTTCTTAAGACATATAATGACAGATTGGAAGACTAAAATTCACCTTCAAATACCTGGTGAAAACAATATCGAAACGGAAAATATCGCAATTAACCGCGGCCTATTCCAAGGAGACTCGCTAAGTCCCTTGTGGTTCTGTCTAGCGATGAACCCACTATCCCAGCTATTGAACTCCACTGACTCAGGTTTTAGCATTAAAAACAACAACACTGTAGTGGCGAAGCTCAATCATCTGTTGTATATGGATAATTTGAAACTAATGGCTTCCACTCGAACTCACTTAGATCCTACCCAGACAATACCTATTATTCTCTCTACTACTGGAGTCATTCCAAAGAACCTCCTAGAAAATATAAAAAAGCTAGGTCTGAATGAACATCTCTACAAGACCATGCAAAAAGCTGTACTACTCTCAACATCCCGATGTGTACGAAAATTTTTGGGAGATACTCCAGCATACCAAGTCACCTAGGGCTCGATAACACGGAAAGAGTCCCACCAGAGCTCAATTCTTTTGATACCGTAGGTATCAAAAGGAAAATAATAATATATAATATATATAATATAATATATATATATATATATATATATATATATATATATATATAATATATATATATATATAGATATATATATATATATATATATATATATATATATATATATATATATCTATATATATTTATATATATATATATAAATATATATATATATATATATATATATATATATATATATATATATTTATATATATATATAAATATATATATATATATATAAATATATATATATATATATATATATATATATATATATATATATTTATATATACATATATATATATATATATATATATATATATATATATAAATATATATAGATATATATATATATATATATATATATATATATATATCTATATATATTTATATATATATATATAAATATATATATATATATATATATATATATATATATATATATATATACATTTGGAATTTTAAATCCGGAACATAGGATTTTTAATACAAATATTAAGATTCTCTGCGTTACAATTAACCAGTGTAAATTTCTTTATAACGTCGCGATGTTTTATAACTAATTTATTTGTTCCACTGGATTACTTCTCCTCAGCGGATTGTAGTAGCGTATATGGCACACCGACAGTGTTGCTCCGTCTACCGATTTTTCCTGAAAGTCCGGTTTTGTGTATATATATATATATATATATATATATATATATATATATATATATATATATATATATAGCAAAACTGGTAGGATTATCGACCGAAACGTAAATAACAATTTATTGTTTTGGAGTATCAGGTATGCGGTCTGTTATTAAAAAAAAAAACTCTTTTTTCTTTTATGACTCTATATTTCGCTGATTTTTGTCAGCTTCTTTAGGAGATAACTAAAATATGGTTAAAATTTTATATACATAACAGGTGATAATAAACAATGAATTTACTTACAGATTAAGAGTTAAAATATTTAAAAATCTTGAACATAATATATTCAAAACAGTACTGACAGTATTAGTCAAAAGCATCTAGTCACTAGTAATTAAATATAACAAAAAAAAATATAATAAATAGAAAACAAAAACAACCAAGAAACAATAAAAACACAATAAAATTACACATTAAAAATATACAGGGTGATTTAAAATATAATTGTAAAAAGAAACATTATTTGAACATACTAAGAATATTACAGTAGATATTGCTCAACTGTCCCGTATCTGCCTTATAATTAACTGCATATTTTTCTTTATTAATGTGACACATTTCTAAAAATAATCTTTTTTTGTATTTGTTCTCTTGTTGTAGAACCCTGACATTTGAGTAGTCAAATTGATGCCCAGTTTTTAGGTAATGGTCAACTGCCGCACATGTATTCTTCTTTTTTGTGCCGTCACTTTTGTGTTGTGTGACCCGTTGTTTTAGCCATTGAGAAGTTTGGCCAACATAACAGCTCTGACAGTCCAAACAAGGCAGTTTATAGATGACATTAGTTTTATTTACAGTTGGTGTCTTGTCTTTTACTTTAGAAAACAGTTGTCGGTTTTCTAATACATTATATTGGACAATTTTGATGTTAGTAAATTGTTTAAATAAACTAGTCACAGAAGGTGTTAACTGTTTTATTAACGGTAATTTTTTATATTGGATTGTTTGTACTGCTCCGATATCAGTGGGGCCGTCAAAAATGTCTGAGTTAAATATTAATTTTTTAAGGATATGTTTTGGGTATCCATTATTTTCAAAAATGTTTAAAAGCAAATTTAAGTTTTTGTTTATGAATTTTTCATCACTAATATGCCTTACCCTATTCTTCATTGCAATCACTGTATTAAACTTTTGATGAGTGGGATGATTTGAGAAAAAGTTTAAATATCTTCCAGAGTGTGTTGGCTTTTGATACCAATCTATCAATATTTTGTTTTGTTCGGTTCTTATTAATTTGGTGTCCAAAAATGATATCGAACAATCATTTTCAATCTCTAACGTAAATTGAATATGTTTGTTAAAGTTATTGAAAAATTTCAAAGTGTTTTGAATTTGTGAACTAGGAACTGAACATATAAGATCGTCTACAAATTTTTTAATGAAGGGTAAAGGGAAAGGTAATTGTGGAATAATAACATCCAGCAAATGGTCCAAAATAATGGTTGCTATTATGGGACTGAGTGGACTACCCATAGGTGCTCCAAATGTTTGTCGATAGAATTTATCATTAAAACTAAAATAGGTGTTCTCAAAAACATAATTCAGAAGTGTTAAAAAACTATCCTTAGAAATGTTTGTATAATTTTGGATAAGATTCCATTTCGACTGTATTACATTACAGACCAGATCTATTGGTATGTTAGTAAATAACGATATGACATCTAACGAAATTAGAACATAATCTTTCGGTAAAATCAACTCTCTGACATCATTAACAAATGAAAATGTATCCTTTGCAGTATAGTTGTTCACTTCGTCAAAAGCATCTTTAAGAATGTTAGCAAGAAATTTGGATAAGTCATAAGTTACCGAATTTATAGAGCTTACAATAGGTCTAAGTGGTATACCTTCTTTATGAATTTTTGGTAAGCAGTAAAGTTTTGGACAAGATGCATTGTATATAGTCAGTTTTTTGGCAAATTCTTGATTTATTTCCAAGTGATTCCTCATAGTTTTAATAAGTTCATTATAAGAAAATTGTATCGTACTAGTTGGATCTCTTTTTAGCTGAAGATATGTAATTTTTTCATTTAAAAAGCCTTCTGTTTTTTCAATATATTCTGTTTTGTTCATTGCTACTGTACACCCTCCCTTATCTGATTGTAAAATATAAAGATCTGGATGTAGTTATAATAATTGTTGAGTTTCTTTAAATATTTTATTTAAAACACTGGACTGTTCTTTGTTAGAATGATTTAAGTAGTTCGTAACGAAATTAGTAACTTTTGCTCTTAATAGGTCTTTAGATGTATCCGGTATTGCATCTATTATATTTTCTACATCACCTAAAAAATTATCTAACTTAAAATCTGATTTTGGACAAGAAACCCCAAATTTTGGACCCAGAGACAGGAAGTCAGAAACATTTGTAGGAATATTAATAGAAGATATATTTTTGAACCATTTACTGTTGTCATTAAATAGCTTATTTACTTTAGGAGTGTTGTTCGAATATAATCTTTCATATTTGTTAATGTTCTTTATCTTAACATCTTCAAAAATATAATCAAAAGATCGCTTTAAACTGGCTTCAAAATCCTGCATGATGTGCAACGGTAAAATATTCTGTAATCGAAATTTAACTGTACTAATAGATTTTTGTAAATATACTAAATTATTGCATGTGATTTTTATTTCTAAAGCTTTAGCTTAAAGCTTAATATACTGATACTCCAAAACAATAAATTGTATATATATATATATATATAAATAGAGTTTGTATAACGACGCTAAGAATACAATTCTTTGGAGGATAACTTTCGGGAAAGCGTCAAAACAAGGATCAGCTAGAGATGGTATAAGCCAGTTTGGTGTAGAACTTTATTCTATATGTGAAATTTTCGGTGATATGTTGTCACCTTCATCAGCACCTAAATGGAAAACCTATTTTAGTACAAGTGGTGGAAGTTAACATATAAAACCTACATTGAAAATGTTCAGTTGGTCCTAGAGTTGAAGAACACTGTCACAAACATGTTAAAAATATTAAAAATTACATTTAAAATTTTTGAATAAAAACATTACAACACAACAGGGTATTATTTAAAATGGATATTCCATATCCATGAGGTTCTAACGTGAAAATTATAACCTCGTTGCATATGACACCCGGATATTGACAGAAGTCAGAAATATGTCATCAAAAAAGAAGAATAATTCTTCTTTTCTACCTTTAACATGAAGTTGCAGTTGTTGTGTAGGTTATAATTTTTAGATTTTTGTTGTGTTTGTATTTTAAATAATACCCTGTTGTGTTGTAATGTTTTTATTCAAAAATTTTAAATGTAATTTTTAATATTTTTAACATGTTTGTGACAGTGTTCTTCAACTCTAGGACCAACTGAACATTTTCAATGTAGGTTTTATATGTTAACTTCCACCACTTGTACTAAAATAGGTTTTCCATTTAGGTGCTGATGAAGGTGACAACATATCACCGAAAATTTCACATAAAGAATAAAGTTCTACACCAAACTGGCTTATACCATCTCTAGCTGATCCTTGTTTTGACGCTTTCCCGAAAGTTATCCTCCAAAGAATTATATATATATATATATATATATATATATATATATATATATATATATATATAATATGCTTACCATACAAGAAACTCAACCTGATAATACACTACAGGACAAAAACGAGTTGCGCGATACTAAGTGAAATGGCACGAGCTGTACAAGAGTTCAAATCCACTTAGTAGATCACCGCTACCAAAAATAAACTCTTCTAAAAAACTAGGTGCTCTGTTACAAACAAGTAGACAAACAACAAGTAGAAAAGTCATTAAAAGAGCTGATCAAATAATGCACTGCAAGACACGAGCAATATGATCCAGTAAACATCACAGCCCATCAGTGCCTGGATACATTAAAACAAAAACTCTCCGTTTATTCAGGACGACTAAGGAGGTACAAGATTAGTACCAGCCGGAAATGTGACAATGTGCTTTTTGAGCATGCCGAGAAGGCGTTCTATCGGAAACTTAATTCCACTGCCGAAAGTGCCAATAAATCATACCCAAGCCAAGAAGACATTCAGGAGTTTTGGGGAAATCAACTTTCCACACGAGCTGCTCTTAACACCAATGCTGGATGGATAGAAAATACGACGCACAGCTGTCAACAATACCGCACAACTGTTTATGAACCCTTCACCACAGAAGAAGTCTCTAATATCATCAAAGAGCTTAATAACTGGAAATCTCCTGGACCAGACGGAGTTGAAAACTTCTGGCTTAAGAAGTTCTGGAGTGCTCATGAGTGCCTGTCAACATTAATTAATCGTGTTATTTCTAATCCGCAGGAAATACCATCATTCCTAACTCAGGGAACAACTTATTTAATACCAAAGGATTAAAATAATACCCAAGATCCAGCCAAGTACCGCCCAATTACGTGTCTTCCAACTCTGTATAAATTTGTCACATCCTGTGTAGCCCAGCGTATCTACCAACACTGCGCTCTAAACAATATCATAGAACCTCAACAGAAAGGATGCGCTAAGGGTTCCATGGGCTGCAAAGAACAACTTACAATCGATTTAGTCATTTCCAACCAGGCGTACACAAAAAAAGGAACCTTTTTACCTCCTTCATCGACTAAAATAAGGCCTTTGACTCAGTACCGCATGAATGGCTAATAGATATATTAAAAATATATAAAGTCGATGCTAATATAGTGACCTTTTTAAAGCATATTATGACGGAGTGGAAGACTAAAATTCCCCTTCAAATACCTGGTGAATAAAACATCGAAACTGAAGATATCCCAATTAAATGGGGCCTTTCCAGGGGGACTCCTTGAGTCCTCTTTGGTTCTGTTTAGCGATGAACCCACTATCTCAGCTACTGAACTCTACTGACTCAGGTGTTAGTATCAAAAATAACAATACTGTTGTCGCGAAGCTTAATCATTTGTTGTATACAGATGATTTACAATTAGTGGCGTCCACTCGAAACCACCTAGACCAGATGCTAAAAACTGTTGAAAATTTCTCAAATGATATTAATATGCACTTCGGTCTTGACAAGTGCCGTGTCTTAAATGTAATCAAAGGAAAGATTCAGCCCGGCGCATTCGATATGAAAAAAGACTAGAACATCGCGGCCATGGGTGAAAATTATATGTATAAATACCTCGGAATAAAGCAAGCGCAGAAGATTGACCATAAGCAAATGAAAACTGAGATAACAACTGACTTTATACGAAGGGTAAAACAGCTGCTTCGTTCACACCTTAACAGTAAAAATTTGTTTAAGGCACCAAACACCTACGCATGTTCCGCGCTTAGCTACTCATTTGGTATTGTTAAGTGGACAAAAACGGATATAGAAAATCTATAGCGAAAAGTAAGAACACACCTCACAAAGGCACAAAAACACTATCCTCGAAGTCCAGTGGAAAGAACGACATTACCACGGTATTTAGGAGGTTGAGGACTTATGGATATAAGCGAGCAATTAGAAAGACAGATTACTAATTTAAGGACTTACTTTCCGGTGCAGGCGGAGACATCTACTCTTTATCGCGCGATTTGTGCAGTAGATGACACAACACCGATCAAACTTAGGGAACCAAAAATGCGCATAAACCACCTCACTTAGAACAAAAAAAATGCGCACCTGGATGGGCAAACCTTTGCACGGGCGACATCCTAATGAGGTCAGTCAAGACCATGTCGACAATATAGCGTCGAACTATTGACTGACAACAGAAAAGATGTAACCCGAAACAGAAGGTTAACTACTGGCCATTCAGGAACAGGTTATACCAACCAAAAATTACCTGAAATATATCGTCAAAGACCCTCAGGTCCAAAATGACAAATGCCGATATGGATGCCAAGCTCAGAAAACCATTCAACATCTTACCGGGGGCTGTTAGGCATTTGCTGCAACTGAATATAAAGAACGGCATGACTCAGTAATAAAGATACTTCATCAAGAGATGTCAAACTGGGACTTCTTCAAACAAACCATCTTCCATATTATCAACATGTTCCTGAGAGTATACTTGAAAACAACAACTAGAAGCTATAATGGGACCGCACGGTGCTCACAGACCAAACAGTGGCACATAATAGACCAGATCTCATACCAGTTAATAAACTAAAGAGACAAACAACATTAATTGATGTGGCGATGCCCAACAACAATAAACTTCGTGTTAAACAGAACGAAAAAATCGCCAAGTACAGGGATCTGGAAATTCAAATAAAAAGACAGTGAAAAATGGAAAGTACCCAGTCAATACCCTTTATTCTCCCTACTACTAGAGTCATTTCAAAGAACCTCCTAGAAAACATAAAAAAGCTAGGTCCGAATGAACATATCTACAAGACCATGCAGAAAGCTGTACTACTCTAAACGTTCAGATGTGTACGAAAATTTTTGGGAGATACTCCAGCATATCAAGTCACCTATGGCTCGATAACACGGTAAGAGTCCCACCAGAGCTCAATCCATTGCATCCAAACATAACCTGATTTCACCTGATCTTTTACGTTCTACTACTATAGGTTTTATAAAACGTATATCTGCCTTCACAATGATTTCATCTTCTAACATATTATTAATCGTTCTGTTTACTTCTTCTCTGTATTTATATGGTATTGGGTATGATTTTGTTTTCAATTCTTTTTCTTCTTTAATTTTCATACTTTCGATGTAATTTTGTGCAATTCAATTTTCTTTATTGGCAAGTCCCTTGTGTTGCTGCAATATGGAAACGACTATTGATTTATATTCTTCAGGGCAACTTAAAACTTTTATCACATCTTCTTCTTTACAAATAAAATTATTTTTTATTATGTAATCATTATTCCTTGCTTCCAATTTTACGCACTCCACCTCGTAGGCATCCATCTGGTTAAAATTTCCATTCCTTAAATATTTACTACAATTATTCTTTGCATTCTTTTGGGACATCTCCCTATCATCAAAATACATTTCTTCTTCATAAACTTTATTACTTTCTTTTGATAATATACTATACATTTAATATACATAAACTTAATTATTTGCCCTTCCAAAGTTACCATTTTTTCTTCAAAGTCTATCTTGACTTTCTTCTTTTCCAATTCGTCATTTTCCATTGACATATCAACACATAAATCCTTGACAACAAATCCTTGCATATTAATTTGTTTATTAGGAATATTAATTTTAAAATTGGCTAGTTTATTAATTTCTCCCAACTTCTTATTATTTGCACCAACAATTTTAATTTTTGGGGTCTTTATTACATCTAATAGTTTTAATGTATTGAAAATAAAATTTTCCAAGACTAAAGTACTTTCTGAACCAGTATCTATCATAACCTTAATAATTTTATTTTTGGCCATAGCATTTATATTAATTAAATTAATAGATTCAATAATTTTATCTTTATCTAAAGAAATAAATTCAGAAGGTTTTTCATAATGACAATGGTCCAACTGTTAATTCAGAAAGTTTACAGAACAAAATTTGGATTGTTAGAATTGTCAGATTGTGTCTAACCACTTGGATCCAATGCCCTGTGTCTTTCACTACTTTGACGTATACTCATATTTTCTTGCTTTGTACTATTTCGTTCACCATCTTCGCAGCTTCTATTCCTGCTTACATAATTTACCTGTCTGTTATAATTAGTTCGTTCTGTATTTCTCCTATTGTTTAAATCTTGTCTATTATAATTAGTATTGTTATTAAAATTTTGTCTATTTTGTCTATTGTTATTGTTATTAAAATTTTGCAAATTATTACCATATCTATTATTATTATATGATTGTCTGGTTTATCGTCTCTAAGTGGTGTTTCTAAATATTTTGCAACCGTTATCAGTTTGAAAGCATAATTGATCATATTTGATCTTAAATTGTGATTATACTTTCCAAAATATACAACTTCCCCAAATTTAGCTTGCTCTAATTAACCCCAATATTAATTTAAAAATTTAGTTTCAAATGTTTTAAAATTATCCAAATCATTTTCAATACTGGCAAACCAAATTGCCACATTGTCACTTAGTGTCATTCTAATATAATATTATTCACTAATCTTAATTTATGTATTAAACTATTTATGTATACTCTAGGATGCAAATTTTTTATATTACCAGAGAATTTAATCCCAGTCTCATTTGCTAAATTTAAGTAAGTTCTTCCTATGTCCCTCATTTGTGAAATATCATCTATTCTCTGTTCCACATTTCTTATTTGATTATTATTTATTTGGATATTTTGTTGCATATTGTCCAATTTTTCTTCTGTCTTTCTCCTGTCTTGGCCTTTGCGCATTCTCTTCCATTGTCTTGTTCATCTGCATCATTAATGATATCAAAGCTGCCATATTGACATTTTTCCCTCTTTCTTGATTCATTTCTACAGTATCTTGTGGAACTTGAACTAAACTCTCCTCTTGTACAGCTTGTGAGTCTACTTCCACATCTTCTTTATTCTTTTTCTTCTTATACCTTTCTTTCCTTGAGACATTTTGAGACTTTACTTGTTTAAATATAATTAAAAATAAAATCTATATTTTTTTTCTTTTTAATGAAAATCAATTTAATTATACGAGAGTATTTATCTTCCCAAAATAATTCTTTAAAATAGAGAGCCCCGCGATGGGCAAAATTGCTATGATATTTGTGTGTATTGTTTTATGAGCAATGAGTATGTCTAAATAACATATATAGGGTTTTTGTCGCGGCACTCAAAGAATTAATTTCTAAGCACTTTTAAAATTATTTTTATTATAATTATTAGAAAATAGACACACATATATATATATATATAAATATATATATATATATATTATATATATATATATATATATATATATATATATAATTTAGAAAATATTTAAATATAAATTTAAAACAACCTATCTTTAAAATGTAATTCTTATTACAATAATTAAATTATACTAATAAAATTTAGTACCTTTCTGCCACTGAATGCCTAAATGAAATTGTTTTCCAAAATAAAGGTTTTAATCGCCACTCAATGTCTCTGTTATCAGCCTCTGGTTATCCTTCTTTTTATGAAATCGCTTTCCCAAAATAGACCACAATGTTTCAATTAGCAGCTTCCACCATTTCAAAATATTTTTCTTCTTACAAATTACTTGGTTTATTCTCGGTTCTCTGTGTAATAATTTATACATTGCTTGGTTTATTTATATATGACGTGCTATACCTTATTATTTCTTGCTTTCTTTCTATTTTTTCTTTCTTTCTTCTATTTAACAAAAACTTGACTGTGTCCAAAAATGAATTGTTAGTTTGAAGTCTTAATACTTAATCTTCTTTTTAATAATCTTTTTTTCTCTTCCAATCTCCAGATGAATAATATAATTTTTTATCTTGACCTTATACTCTCCAATACTCCAGATAAATAATATATTTTTTAATCTTGACTTAATACTCAATAATACTATACTTTACGTTCGAAGTGACAGCGTATTTATAGATATTTCAATGTTCACGAATCATAGTTGCATCATTTAAATAAGTTTAATTGATTAATTAATTAGCTAATTAATTGCTTGGCACACCTCAGACTTTTAATATCACAGTAATATATATATATATATATATATATATATATATATATATATATATATATATATATATATATATGGTAATTTGCGGGATGATTACCCTCGCAAAGTAAGTATTTTACATTGGCTGTCTTTTCTTTATGTAAACATAGCCCAGTTAAATGGTCTCCTGTGCATTTAACGCATCTCGGTCTACGCTATCAGTATTTCATTGTGTGTCCATAACGTTGACATTTTGTACACTATCGTATTTCTCGTTAATAGTTTAGAGGCTTAGAGTGTTTTTGTACACTATCGTATTTCTCGTTAATAGTTTAGAGGCTCAATCTTTTTACGACAATTATTCGACAGATATTCTAAGTTGTATAATTCTTTATTATTATTAGCTAGTTTTATGTCAACGTAAAACATAGGTAATGGCGGTTTGGGTTTACAGTTTTTTCAAAAGTAAGAAATAAATTAATATCCAATACCTATGTTGTCAAAATATATAAAATAGTATTTATTATTTTTTATACTTTCTTCTTCTTTGCGTGCCATATCAGAATTATCCAACGATTATCTTCTGAAATATGGAATAATTGTCCTGCACTTGGTATCTGAGTCCATTCATGAATGTTTTTTAAACAAGAAACTTGTTTTCTTCCTACACCTCTACGGTCCCCTATTTTGCCTTTAAGGATCTTCTTCTTCCTATGCCGTCACCATTAACGGAGTCTGGCTACCACATTTCTAAAAGTTTCTCTGTCTTTTGCAACGTGAAATAATTCATCTACAGTCATGTTTGTCCAGTCTCGAATATTTCGGAGCCATGACTTCCTCTTTTTACCTATTCCCTTTTTGCCATCGACTCTACCCTGCACGATGACCTGTAGAGGACTTTATTAAGCATTGCGTACTTTTATTGTTCTCAACAATTTTTTGTCTCGACCCATCCTTCTCAGCACTTCCTCATTGGTGACCCTAGTAGTCCATGGAATTCTCAACCTTCTCCGGTATATCCAAAGTCTAAAGGCTTCAAGCTTCTTAACTATTTGCTCTTTTAACGTCCATGTTTCCACCCCGTACAGTAGTTGGAACTAGACGTAACATTCAACAAACCTCAGTCTTAGCGCAGTATTCAGATTTTTGTCACAGAACAATTGCTTGAATTTTAAAAACGCTGCCATTTCTATTCGTACTTTGATCTCTTGGTTTCGATCTAATTCTGTGTTAATGTAAGCTCCCAGATATTAATATTTTGTCACTCTCTCTATGTTCTGTCCACCAAGAGTTAGTTGTTCATTATTTATTGGACTCCTTAATATTATCATAAATTGTTTCTTATCTGTGTTGATGTCAAGTCCCATTTTAATGCATTCACTATTTATTGCATCTAGTAAAGTTTGTAGTTCTTATATACTCTCAGCCATAATTACCGTGTCATCTGCAATTCTCATGGTGCTTACAATTTCTCCACCAATTCTTATTCCCTCTTTTCTTTCTCATAAGGCTTTTCTGAATATACCCTGTGAGTACACGTTGAAAAGCATCGAAGACAAGAGGCATCCTTGCCTGGCCCCTCTCGCAATCGGTATATTATTTGTTTCTATATCGTTCACCTTTACTACTGCTTTCTGGTTCCAGTATATAGCCTTAGTTAACTCAATGTCTTTTTTGTCTAAATTGATGTTTTTTAGTTTATCTATTAACTTTATAGTCTATGTAGCATACATATGCACTCTTGTTATATTCTCGACATTTCTGCAAGAGTACCGTCAACCCAAATAATGCCTCTCTTGTACCCATGCCTCTTCTGAAGCCAAGCTGCGTTTGACCTATCTGCTCCTCACATTTCTTATAAATTCGGTTTTGAACAATTTTCAAAAGAATCTTTAAAGGGTGGCACATCAGGCTTATCAATCTATATTCATTACATGATTTGGGATTGTTGTTTTTTGGTAGAGGTAAAAATATCGATTTAAGCCGTTCCTCCGGAATGTTGCCCTCTACATATATGTGGTTGAGAATTCGGGCGAGTTTCTTTATATTACCATCATCTAAGGCTTTTAACAGTTCAATTGGAACTTGATCAGGACCCTGTGCTTTTCCTTGTTTTGCATTCTATAGGGCATGCTTTACTTCTGAGGATAAAATTTGTAGGTATTGTTCTTCTTCACCTATATCTTAATCATTTTACCTCTTGTTATGGAACAGATGGATTATATATTGTTCCCATACTTCCTTTATTTGGCTTTCTTCAGCAAGTATTCCTCCATTATTATCTCTTGTTATGAGTGTTCTTCTTTGTCTGGTGTTGCCTGTAAGTTGTTTCATTTTTTTATGTAAGTTTGAGATGTCATGTTTGTTTGCTGAGTTCTTCCATTCCTTGTTCATCCATTCCTCCTTAGTCTTTCTGATTTCATACTTGATCTTATTCTTGATGGTTTTATATTTATTTCCATCTTTATTTTTGTATTTTCTTTTCTCATTTATTAGCTCAACTATCCGGTGTCATCCAGTATTTTTTCTTTTTTTGTGCTTTTCTCTTCTTTGCGTAGTACCTCTTTTCCTGCTTTTAGTATGGCTTTTTTCATATCTGACCATTCTATGCTTCCTTCAGTTAATTTATTTATCTCTGCGTTTAGTTGCTGTTGGCAGTTGTCGTCTTATAGGTTTTTGATGTTTATTTTGGTGGTTTTAACTTTTTTTTAGTTTTATGAATTGATGTTTAATGAGTTTAATGTTGATGTTTGCTAGGAATAGATTATGGTCCGTATCTGCATCTGCGCTTGGATAGGATTTTGCACTTTGTACTCCATTACGAAACCTTTTGTTAATCGTTATAAAATCTATTTGGTTTCTGATTATATTGTTAATGTTATCTTTTGAAAAAGTCTACGTATATAGTCTTCCTGAGGGTAGGTCGTAGTATGTATGTGTTATGACTTATTATTTGTCCTAGCAGTACTGGACTAGTCTATCACCTTTTTCGTTTCTTTTACCTTACCCAAAATTTTTTACAATATTTCCAATTTTACCTCGACTGACTTTAGCATTAAAGTCGCCCATAATTATTTTTTCCTCCTGCTTCTTTATGTTTTTTGTTAACTTTTTGTTAACAGCTCTAAGTCCGCGTAGAATTTTTCGACCTCAGCATCATTGCTATCAGATGTTGGAGCATACACTTGAATTAGATTTATGTTTAGAGGTTTGACTATCAGCTGAAGTAACATCATACGTTCGTTAAAGGGAATGAAGTTTGTTACAAACTCTTTTAAATTATTGTTGATAATAATACCAATACCATGGCTGTGTTCTCCAGTGCTTTTGCCTGAGCAGAAAATAGTATTATTATCCTTGGTGTAGTTTCCAGAATTTGGCCATCGAACTTCTGAAAGGCCCAATACTTGTATATCTAATCTCTCCAGTTCTAGCATGACTGTTGTTAATTTTCCTGCTTCATAAAGTGTTCTTATATTCCACGTTGCTATGCATTTTAAATCGCTTACTCTATATTTGTTTTTCCGCCCAGGGATTCTTCGCTAGCAGTCATGTCTTTGTTGGCGCTACTTAGTACTTCTTCATTAGTTTCTCCTTGCTGTCCAAGAAATCTTCAGCATTCATCTATAAACCCACATGTCCAATGCTTCAATTCTGTTCATGATCGATACTTTTAGCCTACACACTTCTGCACTATACAAAAGTACGGACCAAACATAGCATCCAACCATTCTTTGTCTTAGTTCTAAACTGAGATGAATGATGCAAAAAAATGATTTCATTTATGTAAAAGTAGTTTTAGTCATTGCTATTCTACGTTTTATTTCTATGTCTGAATCTAGTTGGTCCGTTATGACAGTTCCCATATATGTCATTTTGTGAACTTTCTCAACTTGGACTCCGTTTACTTGAAGCTTTGCATCGGGATGTGGGTTACGACAAAACACTAAAAATTTGGTTTTGTTTGAGTCTATTTTAATGCCCGTTTTCTCTCTTACCTCGTGAATACGATCAAGCAGAATTTAAAGACCTTTAATTTTATCTGAAATAATTACTGTATGATCTGCATATCTAATCACATTAAGTAGTTCTCTGTTCATTTTTACTCTATATGGTTATCTCTCAATTGCTTTTGCAACTGGTCCGAGTAAATATCGAACAATGTTGGCGACTAAATGTAACCTTGTCTGACCTCTCGTTGTATGGAGATTTCATCGGTGTAATTATCTCCAATTTTTTCGATGGCAGTTTGATTCCAGTACAAATTTTTAACGACACGAATATCCTTGTTATGTTTTTTGATATTTTTTAGTATTTGCATTAATTTTACATAATGCGATCTTCTTCGCATTTGCGTCTAATTCTGTTGTGAAGTATTCTTAGGAAAATTTTAAGTGTGACTCATTAGGCTAATTAATAGATATTCTGAGCATTTTCTCGCATTGTGTTTTTTAGGTATTGTGACAAAGATGGATTTGAGCTAATCTGTGGGATTCACTCCGGTGTTAAATTAAAAAGTCATACTATAACTTTTATGTTATCATCCTCTTTTAGTTTCACCAACTCAGTTGGTGTATCATCTGGACCACAACCTTTTCTAATTTTAGCATTATTTATAGCCTGTTTTATCTCGATTTTCATAATATCTGGGCCGTCATTTCTTTGGTAGAATTCGGCAATATTATTCCTGTCATTTTCAAGCAACTCTGATATATACAGCTACCATACTTTTCTTATTTCGTGCTCATTTACAATATTTTTTTTATTATTCTCAACGAGTATAGAGGGAAATCGTTGTTTAAATATGTTACTCATTTCTTTTAGTTTTTTGTGCACATTAAATAAGTCGTGTTTAGATATTACATCCTCCATTTTGTCGCACCTATCTCTTATCCATTTTTCTTTGGTTAATTTGATCTCCCTTTTTATTCTTCTCGGCAGGTATCTATATTCTGTTTCATTAGATTTTATCAGCCGACGTTATTCCAATAATTTTAAGATGTTGTCTGTCATCCATTTATTTTTTTTTATTTAGTTTTTTCTATTACCATTGTTTGTGGAGATTTCGTTAACTTGGTTTTTAAATTCACTCTATAGTTCTTCTGGATCTTCTAGTTGTTCTCCGATGTTTTTTATTCTTTTGTTAATTCCTGTTTAATGTTATGTTTTGTGTTGATATCGTCAAAGTTAACTATTGGTTTTTGGTTTTTGTCGCCGAATTCGTTTTAACGTTAGTTTAATATCTGCTAAAAGTTGTTAATGATCAGATCCGATATCTGCCCCAGGAAATGTAGTGGCTTTTTTAACGGTATTTCGGAAACGCCCATTTACATGTTTATAGTCTATTTGATTTCTTGAGGACTTAGGGTTATTGCCATCATCAAATGGGACATTCCAAGTATATGGTCGTCGCTTGGATTTGTACCAGGTGTTTGCAATGATCATATCATTGTTTTTACAAAATTCATACAATCTCTGTCCTCTATCGTTAGGTTGTCCTAGACAATAAGGATCTACAGGCTGGCCTTGTCGACCTTCTCCAATTTTTGCATTGAAGTCGCCTATAATATATAAAATTTCGTGTTTATTTTGTAGGATGTCTTGAATCTGATCATACAGCTTGACTCCATCGTTATATTTTCTATCTGCAGTCGGAGCATAGATTTGAAGTATGTTAGTTTTAAATGGTCGAGTATTTATTTGGAGTAATATTATTCTGAAGAAAGGCAGCAAATATTTGATTTCACGCAAACAAATCCTATGTATCTCTTGATACGTATTTCGACCTAATAGGTCTCGTCAGAAGTGCTATTCATAGGAGTCCTCAACGTGAAAAATCAATATTTTCTGCCTTTTAAGAAGCAAAAATAACATGGCTTCAATACGGACGCAGTAGCGACATCTAATTACAACAATCGTAAAATAGTTTCGAAACACAATTCAGATTTCTGCTTTATAATCTGAGCCTTCTAAAAATTGCAAGGCAAACAGACGTTGATAAAAGATGTTAAAAGAGACATGGGGAATCTAAAACTTGCATTCCACGACATGTCTTTTACAACTAAGCAGAAATCCTTAGTGAATTGTGCTTCTAGTACTCACACAAAGTAAATCCGAATAAAATGAAGAAATTATTCTAATACTCTAATCTAATATTATTCTATCAGAGACTGGCACGAAATTGGTTACATATTTACTCAGTTCTAATGTTACTAATACACCCACACCATTTTTGTTTTATTTCTTGAAATGCGTCAAGTTTTCCAGCCGCAAATATACTTCTAACACTCCATATGCACATTCTAAAATTAGATTTCTTTATTTTTATGATTTTTTTCACGAGGTTTTTGCATGCTTACGACCTGAGAGGCCTCGTGGTATAAATATGTTTCTCCTCTCCCGTCGAATCTTGGCGTCCGCTTTCCATGATTAGTAACGATTTGCAATTGCAGTGTCAATTCTATGGTGATTTTCCTGGGGTGCTCTATGAGCCGTTAATGCAGTGGTTTCCCTTTGTGTTCTGGATTCTTATGCTGTTAACCATTATTTGTCGGTTCATCGGCCTTCGTTGCCGATTTCTCAACCCCCGGACAAAAGAATGCCCTACCACTCACCAACTTATCCGACCCGTTGGTCAGTAAGTGGGGGGGGGGGGTTGCTTATACCGGCAAATACTCGGATGACACCTCATTTGTTATTTAGCAGGATGCACCAGATGACCATAATCAAGATCATCATGTGGACAGGTGAGGTTGACATTGGGATAAGAGAGGCTATACGTTACGCATCACTATCCCTTGCTTCCCCACATTACATATTTTGTACTTTATGTGTTACTAATAATAAATACTACATAAAATGATACTAATAAAGTCGCAAAATTTCCAGGAAATGTTATTGACTTGATAAACGATTAAAAAATTGTTTTTAATTCTATTATATGGCCAATTAATGCTATATTACACATAATGTTAATAAGAATTGTAAACAATTAAATAATACTTCACAATAAGATGATCCTAAATTTCATGACATTTTTTTGGTTGAAGTATTAGTAGAACCTGTATGCTGGGAAATACATGTCGTACATCTATTTGTTTTTTATTTAGTAATAATAGAAAAAGCAAATAAAATACTTTATACGTTACAAAATGTATTATTTAAAAAACATGATTAAGAAACTCTGTTGATAAAAACAAAACTCATAAAATACAGTATACGCTGAACTAAAAAGGTTTTTAAATCGCTTACCAAACTTGATTTTATTTTCCTATCACAATTTTTACCTGAATTTATATGCAGATAGTCCAGGATATAATGATTTCCTGTTCAGAATTTTTTATTATCATGGATTTGCTTAAAATTTTTACAGTGGGTAAAAAATAGCTCAAAGATCAAAATCTACCTTAGTCCAATATGTGCTTTCCTCTGATAGATTTTATTGGAAAAACTGTTTAAATATACATAAAATTGTTAGATCCTAATCTTTAAAGCCTATGCATGAAATTTTGGTTTCAAGTTTTGAGGTTGGATCAACAAATTTAAGGCATTTGAAATATGCCTAAAAACGCTGAATACTGTTACAATACAAACGATCTAAACCTTTTAATACTGTCTTTATGGAGTCCTTTCTCATGACGTGTGATCGTTTATACTTTAAAAGTTTAAATTCTGCGTTTTTTTTGTAATATTTTACATGTCTCACATTTATTGTTAAAACTCAAAACCAAAATATTATGCTATAGATTTGAATTATATTGGATGAATTAGATTCTAATAATGAAAATTCCACTGCGACCGGTCAATGAAAATATTAAATTTTATTGATCTTATGAGTTATGAGAATCGTAAAAAAAGCAAAAGTCGCACGTATTTAAAACTTTTATAAAAAGTGAAAAAGTTTGTTTTTTGAAAAATGGCTTTGGCAGAGCCAATTAGCCAGACTTGTTTGTGTTGATTGTTAAAATCGACTGAATTTTAATTATTATCGATTGCAGATTCATAGTCAAAATTTTTTTATCAGTTATCAATGTTAGTACTACCTAATATTTTTATAAACACATAAATTTGGCTTTGATATATTTTTATTTTGTGTTTTTATTCTTTTGTTTTCTTGTGTTATTTTTGTTTTGGTTTCTCTTTTTTTTTGTTGCTTCTTTTGTTCTTTTTTGTATTGGTGCTTTTTTTATTTTTTGTATTGTTTTTTGCTTTTTTTTGTTTTTTTGTATTTATTTTTTGTTCTCTTTTTATTTTCTTAATTCTTTTACTAACTTGTATTTACATATTTTAACATGTTTGTAAATGCAATGAAGAATTTCCATATTATTTGAAAATAGTAAAAGATTAGGTTTATTGGAAAACAACACTTAGAATTTATTAATTCCTTATAAAGTTCGTTTATATTATTAATTTGTAAATCACATTCTAATATAATATGTGTTAGACCGCCTATTTTGCCACAAGTACAATTGGGAGTACTTGATAAGCCGATTCCATTCATGTAAGATGGCGTAAGCGCATGATTTGCTATCAGCCGATTAATGGTCTTTATAAAATGTCGATTAGATTCTCTGTAAAACCATCTTCTTGAGAATATCCTAGTGTTACAATGATAAAAATTTAAGCCAGTCTTACATTCTCTGTAATGTAAATGCCAATTATTTTTAAGTTTTTGTCTACTAACGGCGTCAATATCTGCCGCTGGAATTAAATTTTTGCTTACTTTTTCTCCAAGCATATATGCTGACTTAGCCAAATTGTCAACGATCTCATTGCCTTTAATTCCTGAATGTCCCTTGATCCATGTAGTTATAACATTTAATCCTAATTGCATAGTTTCAGAAAGAATTTTAAGGATTTTCAGTTTAATATTGTTTATATGTTTGACTGTTTGAATGTTGTTCCATTTGCATATTTTGACCCATCAGTAAAAATGTACTGATAATTTGTTCATTTTTCTTTAATAAATCTATCAAACATATTTGGGAGTAAATGTGAGTTTAAGTAACATATTTTAACCTTTCTAGAAAATAGTGTTTTTGCCATTTCACCGTAGTAGGGCGGAATTTGGCTTGTATAGAGAATATCGTTATATTTAATCGTACTTAGATAGCTTTCTACCAAAGGTATAGATTTTTTAGTTCTCCAGTACCTATGAGCTATCAGTCTAAAACTGATAGCTCATTAAGATCTTGAAGGTATTTACAATTTTTGGACATAATTCGGACTATAAATTTGTCGCTAAGGAATTGGCGGCGTAAATGCAATGGAGGTTCCATCGCTTCATTTTCCTTTATTTGGACTGGAGTGGATTTTAAATAACCTTGGCATAATCTCAGGCATTTATTTTTTTGAACTTCAAGTTTGTTTAGATGTGTATTGTCCGTTGATCCAAATAAATGACAGTTTATTGACAATAAACTTAAAATATTTATTGAGTTTTCTGATTTTTTAACAATTTGATGAATGTGATCTTTCCATAACAATTTCCTGTCTAGATAGGTACCAAGATACTTAATAGAGTTTTTTTATAGGAAAATTAAATTTTCCCACATTAAGATTGACTTGTCGAACTCTATGTTTTTGTGAAAAGTAACACACCTCAGTTTTTGTGTCAGAAATTGATAATCCTATTTCTTCATAGTACTTATTTACAATTTCTAATGTGACATTCAAATTATCCTCGCAGGTACTTTTTCCTGCTGTATATAAAACAACATCATCAGCATATTAAGGAATTTTTGTATGGTTGGGTATACTAACTTTAAGATCTATATTGTACAGGATATACGAGCTTAAAATAGTCCCCTGTGGCAATCCAATATTAGTTAGTCGGGGGTATGAAAATTCCTCATTATTAATTTTTAAAAAAGTTAGCCTGTTAAAGTATAAAGATTTTAAAAAGAGAGCAAATGATCTAGGGATTCCAATATACAACATTTTTTGGTAAAGAATGTCTAAATTGACATTATCAAAAGCAGCAGAAATGTCACGGAACGCTGCTGCTGTAGACTTATTTGACGTAAAATTAAGCTGAATTGAAGTAACTAGAACTGTAGTTGCATCTTGAGTGGACCTAGACTTGCGAAAACCATATTGGGAACTTGGAAGCATACCATCGTGTTCTAGCCAATGTTCAAATCTATTTTTAATTATTCTTTCAAATGTTCTTAAAAGATATGATATTCTTTTCTTAAAAGATTCCAAGATAAGGAGATAGGTCGGTAAGAACTTGGATCATGTTCTCGTCTACCAGGTTTTTTAATCGGAAATACCAGGTACTCTTTCCAACTACTCGGTATGGTATCTAATTTGTCCAAATATTGTTGAAAATGTTTACTAGTGAAATTTTATATTCTATAGGTAAATTGTATAACAGTGAGTATGACACATTGTCAATACCTGAAGAAGTATTATTTCTTTGTTTAAGGGCTCGATGCAATTCCCATAAATGAAAATTTTCGTCAAAATTGTGGTTTTGTCTGGGTGCTGTTTGGATATATTCTTGTACAGTGTCGTCATTTGGAACCCATGCTGGGGCAATTTTTCTATGGAATTCCTGCAACCATGTATCTTCTGAATCAATAAGTACTTTGTTGGCTTGTTTGCGGTTTTTAAAACAATTAATTTTTCGCCAGACATCTTTTATTGGTGTTCTTGAGTTTAGCCCTTTCGCAAAAATTAATCCAATTCTTCTTTTTCTTCTGTTTGAAGATTTTGTTTGCAATAGCATCTAGTTGTTTTTACTCCATTAGGTTTTGGAGTGTTGGATTCTGTTTATAATTTATAAATGCATGTTTTCTATTTTCAGCTGCTAACTGACAATGATTGTTTCACCATGGTTTAGGAATATGACCTTTGTTTTTTTCTTTAATGGAAGAATATTTTGGGATAGCGACGTTGGCTGCCTGGTTTATATTTGTCAACAATTCTTCGTAGATTAATGGTATTTTCATTGTTTCCAAAGTACTGATATATATATATATATATATATATATATATATATATATATATATATATATATATAATATATATATATATATATATATATATATTGATATATATATATATATATATATATATATATATATATATATATATATATATATATATATATATCATCCAATTGGCTCTGGTAAGGTTCCATATTCTATGTTTTCTACTGGATGTGGCTTTTGCTGCGGAGAAGCTTTGTAATGACAAAATAATTGGGACATGATTAGATCCATAAGGTTCTTGTAGAGTATTCCAACGAAAATGAGAAGCAATATCTCGGGAACAAATGGTTAAGTCTACAGCAGAAGGTTTATTGAAAATACCAAGAGTAGGGGACCCGTCGTTTAAATATTCTAAATCACAGTATTCTATAGCATCTAGAAGATCTTCACCTAACTTCGCAGTCCCATGCTAAATTGTGTGCGTTAAAATCGCGTCCAATTATAAATGGTTTTGGTATATTTTCTAAAAAACTGATTTGCTGAATTAAAACTTTGTTCCTGGGTTCATTATATAGAGAAATTATATGTAAAGGTTTTTTGAAATGTGAAATTTTAATTGAAATACACTTGTATGTAAACGAATACGTATTTTGAAAATTTATTTCTTCATATATTATGTTGGATTTCAAAAGGATAGCACAACCCCCATATCCATCAGGGCGATCAGCTCGAACACAATTAAATTCTTTAAAATTATAATATTGCCCGATATAAACCAGGTTTCAGGTAATAGAGCTATATTAATGTGGTTCTGATGAAGTAAATATTTTAAATTCGAAATCCGTAAAATAGTTTCGAAACACAATTCAGATTTCTGCTTATAATCTGAGCCTTCTAAAAATTGCAAGGAAAACAAACGTTGATAAAAGATGTTAAAAGGGACATGGCGAATCTAAAATTTGCATTCCACGACATGTCTTTTACAACTAAGCAGAAATCCTTAGCGAATTGTGCTTCTAGTTCTCACACAGAGTAAATCCGACTAAAATGAAAAAAAAGGCAGCAAATATTTGATTTCACGCAAACAAATCCTATGTATCTGTTGATACGTATTTCGACCTAATAGGTCTCATCAGAACATCTATTCATAGAAGTCCTCAACGTGAAAAATCAATATTTTCTGCCTTTTAAGAAGCAACAATAACATGGCTCTAATACGGACGCGCTAGCGACATCTAATTACAAAATCCGTAAAATAGTTTCGAAACACAATTCAGATTTCTGCTTATAATCTAAGCCTTCTAAAAATTGCAAGGCAAACAGACGTTGATAAAAGATGTTAAAAGGGACATGAGGAATCTAAAATTTGCATTCCACGACATGTCTTTTACAACTAAGCAGAAATCCTTAGCGAATTGTGCTTCTAGTTCTCAACGTGAAAAATCAATATTTGCGTAAAATCAAATATTTGCTGCCTTAGAAACAGCGAAGGCAGCCTTGCTGCCTTTGCTGTTTCGAAACTATTTTACGCATTTTGTAATTAGATGTCGCTAGCGCGTCCGTATTGAAGTCATGTTATCGCTGCTTCTTAAAAGGCAGAAAATATTGATTTTTCACGTTGAGAACTCCTATGAATAGCTGTTCTGATGAGACCTATGAGGTCGAAATACGTATCAACAGATACATAGGATTTGTTTGCGTGAAATCAAATATTTTCTGCCTTTTTGCATTTTAAATTCGCTTTATTAGCAACTGCTGAACGACATTTCCACTGTAAAATATTTATTTTATTTAAGTCTGCGAATTTGATGCTAGATTGTGGTTAAAATGATTACTAATTATCTGAATTACATCAGCTTTTGACATCAGCAAATGACATTTATTACAGAAGAATTTAACTCTCCTGACCGTGAATCTGCAATGTTTAAGTTTTTTTGGTAGAATCGACTTTTTACTATTCCCTCAGGATCTTTTGGAGGGAAAACTGTAGATATTATTTCTTTTCTAGCAAATATCAGTTGGGTCTGAATTATTTGGTTTCTGCCTTTTATTTGGCCTACTGGTGTTTGTGTGAGGATTAAATATAAATTTAGCAAAATTATTTCTCTGGGAGGAAGTAGAAAGTTGTGAATTTTGTGGAAAATTTGTATCATTGTTGGCTGTATTGGTCCTAAGAATACTAGCATATTAATTCTTAGACACTTGTTTATTTGCATCGTAAAAATTATTGTTTGTTAAACCCATCGTCTCTTTTATTAACTTTTGTCGTGAGAATTCTGGGCATGCACTTAGATTTGTGGTCAAATGATTCCCCTAAAACATACTTGTGCGAAATCAACTTTTGTACAATTCTTTGAATTAAGCGTTTCTTGGCATCTGTTACATCTTGGCTGACTCCTACATTGATTTCCTAAGTGGCCGTATCTAAGACAGTTAAATAATAACAAAACTTTCTGTTTATATATTTCAACTTCTTTAATAACCATATTGATTACTATATATTTAGGTCAAGTTTGCGATTTAAAGGTCACAATACAAGACTTAGTAGGGACATATTCGACAATTTCCTTTTTAACAATTTTTTCTACTTTACGCGTAATTCTTTTATCATTTGCAATTTCAAATATGCAATAACTATCATACTGTTTAATTCTATTTTTAATATGCTCTTCCGATAAATCTGTGTCTATATCACTAATAACTCCTTGTCTGTGTAAAATAAATTTTGGAATATACAAATCTAAATTATTTAAACGAAATATTTCTAGAGTTTTGTTTTTAATTAGGTTATTAGCAGTTTTATAATCTTTGCATTTGACTCTAATTCTATTTCGGCCAATGGCGTCTATACTTGAAATCATATTGTTTGCTTCAGGGAAGTTAGACAAAATAATTTCACCAATCTTTAAAGGATTTAGTTTACCTTTAAACTCCGTAGAGCTATTCTCGATATATACATGATAAGGGCCTAGATCATTACTATTAAATAAAAATGCTTGTCTTACCTGTTTTGTTACTTTTTGTTCTGTTTTATTCAGAAGGTTTGTATTTGCATTGTTCATCAAATTTATTGGTGTTGGAGTATTTACAGAAAGATCCATTTCGGCATCACTTTGATTATCGAATATATTTCCAGACATACCTGGTTTTGAGGGTTTTTTGGGGCCAGGGGCTATTGACACCCATACAGTAGGTAGTTCCATAAACGATATTGTTGTTAGCCAACGCCACAAATTTCACAATTTAAAACACAATATTAATTGTAAATTATTTCACGTCTAATTTCTATGAATACTACTACGGAACTGTATTTAATACTGTTTAAATCTCCAAAAATATGTAAAGAACTTCAAAAAGCGTCTTTTAAGTTTAACAGTTTTTTGACATCTTGAAAAAGTGACTTGATTTGCGGCAAAATACAAAATACGTACGAAAGCTGCACTCCTCTCCGTTCAACCGCATTTTGACTTTTATCTATCGGAAACTTTAATCAAATGGTATGGAATTTTTACCGTCGAGTTATGGGGGCTTTGTATCTAGAAGTCGACAGTTGCCCTTTGGTGTCGACCCGTTTTAGTTTTCCGACTGTTGTGTCATTTTCTTGCACTTAAATTACGGCGAATGTAGCCTACGCCGCCACAATTTCATTATCTGGGTTCGCATCAGTTCGGTATTATGTTACGAACTAATTCATACCATTTCCTCTAGACGTTTATCGTTTTGTTTGTTGCCTTCTTCAATGGTTCTTATGGCTTCGTGAAGTTTGTCTAGCTGTTTTGTGTTCCAAGGTAATAGCGTGCGCTTCATCTAGAACTTTCAGTCTTGCTAGGTTTCTGTAATTCACTTTCTTTCAACATATTGACTAAGGTACCTAAAGCAATTTCTTTCAAAATGTTTTCCGGTGTCTCCATCTAGGCCAACCGCACTATCCTACAAACATATGCTTTAAAATCTTGCAAATTTTCACTTGCTCTTTGAAGTCTACTTCTTAGTTTTGATTTTTAGACTTGTTGTAGATGGGCATCTTCGTAACGTTTGTCTATTTAAGTGAAAAATGTCTGAAAACATTTTTCTTGACGTAACAATAAAACACTGAAAACTTTGTTTTTAAACTTCCGCAAAATTTATTTTAAATTCTTATCACTACAGCTGTTTCGGCTGATTGCCTTTCTTAAGTGATCTATTTTTGGCATGCGTTTACACTCTATAGTCTTTAATGAAATAGGTTGAGGAGAGGAGAACTGTTTGTCTCAAGTTGGGGATTCAGAATTATGTCTGTGTTTTTTAATTTGTTAATTTCCATAGATTATAACAAAGACAGCTTAAGGCCTTTATTTTGAATGTGAATAATTTTAAATTCATGAAATACTACTGGTGAAGTTTTGTGTTTTCTGACATATCTCACATCGACTAATAAATTTTTCAACTTCCTCACTCATGCCAGGCCACCAATAATAGGATCTCATTGGCATTTTCGATCTTACAATACCTATATATTGTTCATGAAATAGTTGTAGAATATTTTGTTGAAGGCTAGGTGTAATTCCCACTTTGTTACAAAGAAGTAAACAATTATTTTCTACAGAAAGCTCATTTTTGTCTTTTAAAAAATGGCTTTAAATTTTCATCTGAAATTATATTTGGCCAATCACAAATTGTAAATTAAATGGCCTTTTTAATACCTATATGAATTAGAAACTTTGGCCAAAATCGATGTTCTAAAAACATCAGGACTCGATGGTAAGGATATAAGACTGATCTCAAACTTAGATCTCCAACAAAAAGCAACAGTACGATTAGAAAATGAACTGTCCGAGATCTTCACAGTCGAAAAAGGAGTTGAGACAGGGTTGCATATTGTCACCAGCATTATTTAACATATACTTTAAAAACATCGTTACTTTCAGATAGTACGCAGAGGCTCCAAAGGATTACGGATAACGTTGTAGAAGCATGTAACAAATACGGCCTTAAACTTGATTGCAAGAAGACAAAAATAAAGATCATTATTAAGAACACCGGCATAAACACCCAAATTACAATTAACGATAGACCGTTAGAAAGGGTAGAAAAAATATGCTATTGGGGCTGCAATATTAAGGATGCGTTTGTTCAGAGCTACGAAATAAAAACTCGAATTAAAAAAGGCAGAAGCTCTTTCGACAGCCTTAGGAAGATTCTCTGCATCTTCAAGTATCAATATACGCGTAAGAGTTCTTAAATGTTACCTCTTTAGTGTCCTCCTCTATAGAGTAGAAAGCTACAGCCTTACAGAAGATGACATAAAACGATTGGAGGCATTTGAAATATGGTGCTATCGATGTATGTTGAGGATCTTATATATACACCACACAAGTAACATAACGATTCTCCAGAGGCTAAGAAAAGACAAAGAAACTATTCGACCATAATAAACAAAAAATTGGCTTACTTCGGCCACATCATGCCTAATGATAAATACTGAGTTCTACAGTTGATTCTGCAAGGCAAGATTGAGGGTAAGAGAGGCCCTGGACGTAGACGTATATCCTGGCTGACCAATCTGAGGAAATGGTCTGGTCTAACGTCAACTGATCTATTTAGAGCTGCTGTGAATAGAATAAGATGAGTCAATGTGGTCGTCAACATCTCTAGAAGATAGGCACATTTAGAAGAAGTGCCTGATTTACATAAATCATAAAGTGGTTTTAATTTAGACGACAACATGGGTATGAAATTATCATAATAGTTAATCAAACCTAGATATGACTTTAATTCAGTTATGTTTTGAGGCGAAGACAGTTTATTTATACTATCTACTTTGTCAGACTTTGGATAAATATCAAACTCATTAATTCTATGCCCTAAAAACTCAATACTAGTCTCATAAAAAATACATTTTTCCTTATTTACCTTAACATTAAACTCAGACAATCTCTCAAATACCTTACAAACATTTTAATGACATTCTTGCAAGGTTATACAATACACAAGCATATCATTGATAACATTTAGTTTTTTTCAACCCTACTAAAATACTATCCATAACAGTCTGAAAAAACCGGGTGCAGCATTAATTCCATACGTTAACCTGCTAAATGTAAAAAGACCCATATGGGTGTTTATATGTATTAGTTCTTTATACTGTTTATTTACTTTTAATTGTTGGTAAGACCCTTATAGATCAATTATAGTAAAATATTTACTATTAGTGGGGGACGAAAAATGTCCTCAGGAAGAGGCAAAACACAATGATCCGCATCTAATACCTTATTAAGTGTCCTTTTGAAACACTGCGAAATGCGCTAAACTGATGGAGACTTCTCAAAGGCGAATGCTCCTCAGGGTATCTAGCGCATATAGGACAGTCTCGAATGAGGCTCTATATATCATTGGAGCGGTGATACCGATCGTTTTGTGTGTACAGAGCGAGCAAGGATGTATGCGAGAAGCATGGATGTAAATATACATGAGAATGAGAGAGACAGAACGATAGTAGAGTGGCAGAGAGAATGGGCGAATGGTAGTGGGAAGGCAAGGTGGACGAAGGAGCTTATTCCCGATCTGATACCGTGGTGGGAATGTAAGTTCAGGAAACTAGACTACTTCCTGACGCAGTTTCTGATCGGACATAATAGTTTTGGCACCTTCCCAAATAGAATAGGCAAATCTGCCTCGGCAGACTGTCCTATTTGTGGGGTACCGGATTTAACTGGTTTAACTGCAAGAGATGGACAAATGAGATGAGAGATTTCGAGAGGTGAATGGGTTTCGGGCTGGATGAAAGAAACATTGTAAACGTAATGTTGAGAGGAGGGAAAGAATGGGGAGAAGTACACTGTCTGATTGTTGGGGTGATGAAAAAAAAGAAGCAGGAGGATAGAGGAGGAAATTGAGCCAGGGATCTAAAAACTTATAGTTAATATTATTTATTAGTTTATGACCCAACATCTAAACATTTTATGATTTACGGTAATAGGTATGGTTATTTATAAATTTTTATTTTTTTTTATTTTAGTTGTTTATTGAGTAGCAGGACCACTTCTCTGGAACTGTGGTTATGGTTTTAGCCGGAACACGGTTAATCCGGTGCTACCCTGGGGACTTCTTACTTAGTATCCTACTTGGCCGAAAGATGCCAGGGTATCTTGTTCCGTGACGTAGATGTCTAAAAACGATTTCCCCCACCATTTGTTTGAAGTTTGACTCTTTAGATTCCTGGCATATTTTAAGTATATTTTTTTAGTCTGAGTTCAGAATACTCACCCAATTTCTTCCTAATAGTAGATTAAACTTATACTGGCAATCTAAAATAACAAAGGTAAACAAAATGTACAGTTTTTATAGACTACCGCAACATCAATTTCTCCCACTATTCTGACATTATTCCCCGTTACTACTTTAAGACTATAAGTTACCAGAAAAAGTTCTAAAAAACCAAAATGTGTTTTATAATCTGACAAATACATTACAGATTTACAGGTACCTGAATCAATCTCAAATATTATACTTGTATTTTCTGCACTGAAACTTATTCTATGGGGTTTTTTATTCTTACTATGAATATGGCCAATGGAACTTAATTTTATTGAGTCATCACTAGATGTAGAACCTGCTGCTGAATTTTCTTGATTTTCTGAACCTTCTAAATAGTTGACTCTTTTACAGACACGGCTGGTGTGCCCTTTCTTGTGACAATGAAACCATTCCCAATTTTTAACAGGACAATTTGCAGAGTTATGTCTCCTTGCACATTTGGGACAAGACTTCCAACGCTCCTCTCTATATCTCTATCTCTATATCCTCGCTATATTTGACACTTTGTTTACATCTTCTCCTACTAACTTAGCTTAACCTTCTGCTACTTCTATTGCTAGAGCTTTTTGCAGTCCTTTAGGGTATGTCAAATTGTCTTTGGCTAACAGTCATTTTCTGATATTTTTAGCTTTTAGTCCATAGACGAACTTATTGCGAAGAGCCTTATCCAGAAATTCACCTAAACTACAGTCTTTAGATAAACTTTTTAATTTCTCAGCAGACTCTGTGAGACTTTCATTAGATTAATGGTGTCAATTGTAAAAGACAAACCTTTCGGTACTTAGGACTTTTGGAGCAGTTATATCTTTTATAGTTTTAAAAGCTTTTTTTCCTCTAATATAAAGAACAATGGTACCTTTTTTTCGTCTCTTACCTCATTGCATAAAAACAACTGCTCCATTCTTTCCGAATATGTGGTTACATCATCCTCTGTGGATTTGAAAAGTTTAATTTGTCCTATAAAGGCCATATTACTACAATTGTGTGAGTAGCAATAAACTCGTCGCCAAATTACTGTTGTGTATTTAGGCCAGCAAAAACACAGATTTACAATAAAACACAATTATTTATTATGTCAACATAATAAATAATGAGAAAGAGTCAACATGAGATATCTTTTTAATATGGATGTTTCATGACAAGTGACTTTAGTAAGACATATAACAATGACAAGTGATATAACATAAGTTAAACATATAACATATACAACACACACATAATAAGGCTCTAGGTTAATATCACCAAAAAGTAGACAACTATTAAAAGTAAGAGAAAATGGCAATGGTCTTGCCTTTATAATAAGAGGTGAACCAATTTATTGGCCAACCGACAGAACTAAAGTCCCTGATCTCGTTGACTTTGGAATTTACAAGATAATTCCCAAAAATTGCGTGTTGGTACACTCTTGTCTTGAGTTTTCATCTAATAAAATTAGCAGTGACATAATACAAAAAGAACCAGCGCCAAGCTTGGGCAACAAATACACTAATTGGAATGATTTTCGTAAATATCTGGATAACTTGTTGGATCTTTATATTCCTTTAAAAACCAGTGATAAATAGAAAACATGGTAGAACATTTTCCAAGATAGGTACATAAAAGCGATATAAGACACAACTCAAAGCCAAGTCTCAACTAGCATACCTCAAGAAATGCCTGAGACAATTAAATAAAAAATGACCGAGTAACGAAAAATAACAAAAATCTGGCAAAGAACTCGTACTCCTGCGGACAAAATCAAATTAAATAAAGTTCCCTAGAACTCAAGACTTTACTAAATACTCATAAAAACAATGAAATTGAAAACTATCTTAGGAAGTTAAGAGCTTTAAAAGCTACTGACTATGATTTATGGATAGCTGTAAAAAATTGTTGCTTTAATTTAGCAACCCTCTTGTACCATTCCAGATGGTCAATAAGTAAAAAGTAATGAGAACATAGGCAATGTTTTTGCTAAGTACTTGGAAACAGTCTTCAACCATATCCCGATGAAAATAACTTCGACATTGAAGATAAAGTGAAAGCATTTCTGTAAACCCTTTATCAACTAGAATTACTTATTGAAAATTTTTCACAAGATCCATAAATATGTTTAATCCGAAAAAATCTGCAGAATAAGACTTAATTAGTATCAAAACTTTTGTACAAGGGACTGACGTATTTGATACAAATATAAAATGTTTTAATAACACTATATTTTTCGCTTTTGTGAAAGGCAGCCCAAATTATCCTTAGCCCTAAGCCAGGAATACCTGCTGAGCATCCTGTCTCATTAGCCTACTCCATACCATGGTCAAGTTACTACAGAAATTACTTGTAAAGAAAATAGGACCAATTTTGAAAGCAAACCAATTAATTCCTAACCATTAATTTGAATTTAGAGCGAAACATGCCCCCATCGAATAAGTCTATCGAGTAATAAAAATATATATAAATAATTTGAAGATTAAAAATACTGATCTGCTGTCTTTTTAGAGATCGCCAAAGTTTAGCACTATAGATTATTATACAAAATCAGAAAAAGCTTATCGTACAACATTTTCCTAATCCTCAAATCCTACTTTCCTAATAGAGATTTTTAAGTAAAGTACAAAGGCAAAAGCTCATTGTAGTCTCACTTGGAAATTAAATCTTGCAGACTCATTTGGATATTATTTCTTCTTTGATAAAAACCTGGCAAATTAAAGTAACCAAGATTAAATCTATTCATGTCACCTACATCATACCAAGAAGTGCTGTCCAACTGTGGCATTAAATAGTCAGTTCTTGCAAAAAAAGTAATATGCAAAATATCTGGGAATCCATCTGGACCGACCATGAACTTAAAGAACATATATATTTGCTAAGAGAACGCAACTTGGCTTAAAACTTAGAAAATTTTACTAGATGTTAGATCGTAAATCCCAATTTACAGTCACTTATAAATTGTTAATTTAAAAAGTTGTCTTACAACCGATATGGGGATACGGAATTCAATTGTGAGAGACAACATCCCACTTAAATATCAAAATCCTACAAAAATCTCAGTCCAAAGTACTTAGGATTATCGTAAACGTCCCATGGTACACAACTTACAGTGCTGCTGCTCGTAATTTTAAAATGAAATCTGTCAAAGAAGAAATATCCAACTTTTTCTAAAAGTATGATGAACGCATAAAAAATTACTCCAACGCTTTGTCCCAATCCTTAATGAGACCATCTAGCGAAGGTTAAGAAGACATCTTCCCTGTGATCTGCCTGTCATAGTGTAGTGTTGTGTAGTAGTTTAGTTTCTCAAACCCAACCTTATATAAGTTAGTAAGAAAGCTGTAACTGGACAATTTTCCTAAATGTTTTGTTATTGTCATTATCATTTGTCTATTGTAAAATTTTACAGATTGCAAGATAAATGGGATGTTTATTAAAAAAAAAATCTTACTTTTTAAAAGTGCAAATCCATATGAAACAAAAATACTATCGTAATTATTGATTCAGATGAGTCCAACTAATTGATCTCGGTCTGTGCTACGAAATTTTAAATAGGGCACCATATGAAAGGTAGCAAACTAAAAATTATTTGGTTTAGGGGAGTAATGACCAGCGTAGATCTTTCTTGTTTACATCTTGTCGAAGAGCAAATACCACTAAAATACACACACCTTTTCTATTCACGTAATTAATCGTAAAACAAAGAATTTTGATAACAAGTTCTACACCGGACTACCGCTAACGGAAAACTCGAATATCAAACATCATATAACTGAAACTTATCGGTTAAGAGAAAAAACCCACTGAAAACAACTGATAAGAAAACCGACGACAAATACAAATAAAAAAAGACTTTATAGTAGCAATACGATAAAAATAGCAACATGGAATATCAGTGCTCATAATAAAATTGTACTAAAAAGATGTTAAAAGAGATTTCACAGTAACAACAAACTAAAATGAAATTAGCTAAAGCTAACAAATCAAAAAGTATATATTAACGAATGCAACACGTGCACGTAATCGAGATAGTGATTGTGATGTCTTAAGGCCTTTCTCCGAGACATTATGATCTCTACCATGGCAGAAATACAGTGGATGTGGTGACCGATGTGCTTCGGTCGTCACGGAGAATTAGGGCTTCCTGATTCTCTTTGACGTCCGAAAAGCCATACATTGCAGTGGGGTCACGTAATGAGCTCTTAGGAAGCAAGGAAGGTTGTGATTGAGAATAGTGTATGTTATGGCTGGGATCCCGCAGGGCTCCGTCCTAGGTGTGACGCTGTGGAATTTGGCATATAACGGGGTCTAAAACTGCGAATATGGAAAAGGTAATACCCTTTCGCATTCGTGCGAAACTATTGCTTCGGATTACGCATGCGTGTGTCCTTATTGAGGATTGGATGATCGGGCAAGATCTTTCACTCCCGGATGATAAGATGGAGGCCTTAGTACTCAGAGGCTACAGAAAGAGAGACATTGTTGTATTTAAGCGCGCAAGCAAGAGTAACGCCCAACGAAGTACTCAAATATCTGGAAGATATTAGTAATTGTACTACGTCGGATACTATGGATGTAAGGTTACCGTTTGCTAAAATTTCCTTGCAAGATTCTTGCAGGGCGCGTACCATAACAATCACTGAACTACCCTTCAAGTATTTTTGGTCACTCATTGTACTTGTTATTTCTTTAAACGGCCGTAAAATTTGGGAAAACTGAGAACAAATAATCCAGTGTTTTTTATTTAGATTTGGTCTAAGTCTAAGTCTGTATTATTTAATACCGATGTGGAACGGAAATACACGCTAGTACACCGAAAATATCAAAATACAGAGAGGAGTCCGCCAGGGTTGCGTGCTGTTCCCACTACTTTTCAATGTCTACAGTAATCGGTATTTTAAGAAGCGCTCTCAGACTCAATAGAAGGTATATCTATCAATGGAGAAGTTTTGACTAACTTACGTTTTGCAGACGATACAGTAATAATTACGGATAACAACAATGATTTACAGAACCTAATGCAACGCCTTAATGAACGCTGTGATGAGTACGGACTGAAGATAAATTTAAAGAAAACTAAATGCATGATCATGACTAAATCTGCACAAATATCCAATTGACTATTGAAGATACTGCAATTAAGAGTGTTAATAACTATAAATACTTAGGAACATGGATAACATCAGATGTAGACCAAACCAAAGAAATTAAGACACGTATTGAAATAGCACGTACATCATTTATTAAACTTAAAAAGTTTCTTTGTTGTAGGGATATATGGTTAGAACTACGCCTGAGAATGCTTCGATGTTACGTGTTCTCTACTCTTCTTTATGGTCTGAAAGCTTGGACACTAAAACCAGTTCATCTGAATAAGTTGGCCGCCTTTGAATTTTGGTGTTACAGAAGAATCCTACGAATATCATGGATTTAAAAAATGTCAAACATTGAAGTCACTAGAAGGATAGGAAATGAGGCAGAAATAATATTAACTATTAAAAGACGAAAACTTGAATACTTGGGACATGTGATGAGAGGGCAAAAATACGCATTATTACAACTTATTATGCAGGGCAAAATCCGAGAAAAGCGAAATGTGGGAAGACGAAGAATATCCTGGCTTAAGAACTTAAGGGAATGGTTTGAATGCAGTAGTGCAGACCTTTTTAGAGCGGCAGTCAACAGAGTCGGCATAGCCATGATGATTTCCAACCTTCGATAGAAGATGGAACTTAAAGAAGAAGAAGTGAAACGGATTGCCTCTTCTAACTCAGTCATTCTTTTTAACCTGTAATAGGTGAAGTTCTACCTAGTTTCCACGTCTTGGATTGGCCGTTTGGGAACTTTGTTATGTTGTAATTAATACTTTAAAAGCCTTTCTGAAGATAAGGTACTTTTTTTTAATGTTTTTTTGCAGAATTGTCGAAAAAAGGACTTTTTATTTTATCTATTATCAAATCAGTTTTGACATAACATTCCTGAAGTAATGAATCTAACAGTTTTTCTTGTTGGCGGTTTATATCCAGGAATCCACCCTGCAAACTTTTTAAAAGCTGGTTCTTCACCTATAGAAAACGGATGAAACGAGTCTTTGCATAAGTTTAGTAAATCAATAAGTTTAGTCAAGAAAAAGAAACTGATAAAGATGACTTAAGTCCATTGTGTATTTTTGATGAATTAATTGGACATGACTCATCTAAACATACAGGGAGATATACAAGAAGTCGACATGTATTTGTCTGATAATATATTACCCACAATAAATTTCGAACGGAGATTGGAACTGTCCATTACCGTGGTGAAAAAACCATCGCCATGTATATCCTAACTTAGCCACTATATTCATAAAATATTGTAGAATTGTAACATAATCTTTTCCTTGTGAACACATGTTTAAAATCTGGTTTAATTTTAAATAAAAGAAGATCACTGTTAACAAGAAAAGTAGAAAAACTTGTTTTTAAATGTCAATTTAGACGATTTGCGATTTAATAATAACGTGTAATGTAAATGTAAGTACGATTTAATGTAAATGTAAGTACTATTTGTATTGTTTAATTTATTTTTCAAGTTATAATAAATATATCCTTCGTTAGGTTCTTTCACTTCAATACTTATACACATAAACGATAATAGCCAATATGTTTGTGTACTCGCTAATTTGAATCAACTAGTTACAGTTTACGAAAAACGGTTCCGATAAAAATTTAAAAAACGGGAGGACCCACCTCTAGTTTTTTAGGTATATTAGGATCGGAACCAGAGAATATGTAAAATATCTCTGATCGGAACTATTCGTCTCACTTATGGCCAATAGGTGTTAAAAATATTTGTCCAAGGGGAAATATGATTGTTATCTTTGTCTATTCGCTGAAAATATGATTTTATATCTGCGTTAGATATCCTGTTAAATTTTACCATACCGACCATAAACTTTTACCTATACTGTATATATATATATATATATATATATATATATATATATATATATATATATATATATATATGAACTTTGATGGTACACAAGGCAAATATCGAACACAGTATTTAATTAAATCTTGCCCAAGTACTTTCGATCACAAGATCATCTTCAGGTCAATTGTGGCCTATTCAGCAATAACCGAATGTCATAAATGTAAACTGGGACATAACAAATACACTAAACAAAGACAAACAAACACTTTAAAATTTAAATTGGAGAAGCTACATTTTTATATTATAGAAGCCGGAGACAGAATGATTTAAATTTTAAAGTGTTTGTTTGTCTTTGTTTAGTGTATTTGTTATGTCCCAGTTTACATTTATGACATTCGGTTATTGCTGGATAGGCCACAATTGACGAAATGCCCCTGAAGATGATCTTGTGATCGAAAGTACTTGGGCAAGATTTAATTAAATACTGTGTTCGATATTTGCCTTGTGTACCATCAAAGTTCATATATATATATATATATATATATATATATATATATATATATATATATATATATATATATATATATATATATATATTGGAAAACCTACTGTTAAATACCTGGCTATTAAGGTGTACTCAGAAAAACTAATTTCTCTGGACTATATTTGTCAATTCTCGGACGCACACAATATTTAAAAAATGGATATTGACACTGTAGCTGTGTAGAATAATTTAGTAAAAAGCAAAAGAAAAGAAGAAGTTGGTGGATGTTGGCTATACCTAGAAACAGACTTTCCTGATCTAAATATTTTATATATGTATTAATATTACCATATTTTAACATATAAACTTGTATATTGGTGAGTTTTTTTACAGGAATAGCATGAAAATCCAGCTTGGAGAATTTTACAAAAAGACATCTCGAGAATTCGGTAATTTTGTTTGAATATCTTGTAGCGAGTTTGAATACCTTCTACACAAAATAACTTCAATGGTTGTTAAAACAGATGTTTGACGGATGCAATTCCAGTTAAAATGGATCGACAGGAATAGTAAGGTACCAAGCTACTGAAAATAGATACGGGAGCGTACACTACCTGTTTAAAATTTCTGGCTAAGATTATTTTCCATAAAGTATGTTTAATGCTCAACGCGCTAAAGGATTTTGTTAAGTAATTCACATTATTTTAATACAAAATATTTATTTATTGTTTATAAAAATACTTTTTTAAAGTACAAAATGTGTACACTCCAAAAAATATTTAAAAAGATCAAACAGCTAAAACTATCATAATTAAATAGCAAAAATTATTGGAATTTGAAAATTTAATGCAATAAAAAAAATAAAAAAAAATAGTCAGTATAATCATAAAACAATTATAAAAATTGGATGTCCGTCTAGTGAGCCAATGACTTTGTTTTTTGGCCTTGGTCACTAGCTCTTCGCACTTGGGTCCTGCGTGTACAAGACGATCGGCTGCCGATCGTCTTGTACACTGTGAAAAAACTGCTGTCCTCTTTTGAATAACCTAAAAATCACAGAAAATTAATTAACTGGTGTGAAGTATTAGTACCTAACCTAAGAGATAAGACATGCAACTCCAGGTGTATAGTGGTCTCACATGCTTCGTGTATGTGTTTTTGGATTTTTTTTCCTTTACCTACCTATCTACCTATCCTTTTATGTAGAATTAATATAAATACTATACTTTCCGTTGAATACTCATTTAAATATTTACGTCACTTAGTATATGATTAACCTACAGAAACGTCAGCGATACTCATTGGTAAAAAGAACACGTAAAACATTATCTCGAAGAGAAACGTGAAACGTTATAAATATTAATCGGAAGGAAGATCAATTTTTTAAAGGACATCTACCTTTTAAAAGATGGAATAAAACTATGGAGTAGAACAGGATTTTAACGATGAATTACATTTAATATAAAATATAGTATGGTGTAAAAAGCAAACATTTTAGTTCAACACTTCTTTTTTACATTGAGAGGTTTTTATAAAAATAAGTCATGAAAATATAAATTTTTCAAAAAATATAAACATTTCTTCCATTTCTTAATTTTTCAATCCGGTACTTTTCTATTTCTAATTCATGTACCATGAAATAACAAGCTTGTGCACCATAATATTTAGTAACAAAATACTTTTAGTAGTACTACTATTTTTACTATTAGTATTATTAGTAGAACTAAAGTACTAATATTTTTAAAAAAAGAAGAGTAGGGAAGGTTTTACTATCAAGGACAAGAAAATTAGAATAATGCATATAATAAAAAAAATAACCTAGAGGACCAAAAATACGAATTCATTTTCTTGACTATTAGTAATGTTTTAGAATTTAAATTATAGTATTATAACGTCTTTATAGTTCTAAGTTATTGTTCTTAATTTAATTAACTAAAGGTTCAATATTTATAACACTCACAAATTTATCAAAGTCTTTATTACTACTAATTTATTTTATACTTATTAAGTATATAATTTACCTACATGTGATACAATTTTAAAATACCCATTCGCGAATTTATCTTTTGACTAACTGCTCTGTTTACAACAAAATTTCTATTTAAATATAAACTGCTGGTGGCCCAGAGCGGACGACGACCTTCTCGAATTAAAAGCAATCCCATGGATGTTGACCTTAATTGCCTCGAATGAACTGGAACATAGAGTGGTTTTTTATAACGGCTCGTAGAAACCCTTTGTCTGTCAGGTAGGTATTACCTAGAAAATTCCTAAATGAATGAAAATATATTAGTAAAATATATTTACGGTTTTGGGTCAGAATTTATCGTAACATTGCCCCTCTCTTAAAAGATGGTTACTCCTAGAACCTTGTCGGAGCTGGAACTGAAACGGCATACTGGTATCAGCAACTGGACTCTCTTTTACAACTTCCAGTTGTATAAAAATGACAAATGGCGGTTTTTTCTCCGCACCAGTAACTATGCGGATTGCAACAGACTAACACCTGGACTTCGGTCTCTTTAAAGATCTCCTCCAGCATATTTCGGATAACCCTCCAATCTAATTAGCGGCACTCCAACTTTGGCATGGCTAACTTTTGCACGTCGAACTCTAATACGTGCTCTCTCAATTGAAGTTAGACTTCCCATACATCTCGGTAGATAGGTTGGTCACGCGCAGTGTCTTTTGTTACCAGGTAGAAAATGTAACGTGATGCATCTTGGAGTTTCAAGGTTTTACCGGGAGCTGGCACTTGGCATTGAAGTTCTGCAACTCGGCCAAACGTCCTTCGAAAGACGGATGCCAACCCTGGTGCGTCTTTGATACTGGCCGGGATGGTAAGGGCCAGTGAGTAGTCATCGGGGAGCGCGAGTAGATCTTGCCTTTCTTCCGTGGTAACACCATCTCTTGCTTTACCGGTACCTCCGTAGGCACTCATCAATTCCTCAAACGTGAGGTCAGACACATCTTGAACTTGGTTTACTTCCACTTCTTCATCTACGTCCTGGTCACCTTCGAAAGACCCCAGCCGGTTATGGTGTACTATCATCGGCTTTCCCTCGGAATCTTGTTCATTAGGTAAATGACATCATTGATCTTCTCCATAATGAGGTATGGACCTTCCCAAAACTACTGCAACTTGGGTGAACAACCTTTTCGCTTTTTGGGATTATAGAGCCAGACTTTGTCGTCCTTCTTAAAACACCCCTCTTCGGCTTACGTATCGTACCGTTTCTTTATTCGGTCACTAGCGATCTGGAGATGGGAACGGACCAACTCGTGTACATCGTCCATTCTTCTTCGTAATTCGATCACATAATCTTCACCTGCTACATCTTCTCCAGGTCGACACGCAAACTCTAGATCACAAGGTCATCTCGCGTCCGATTAGGACTCTGGCTGGTGTCTGGCCTGTTTATTCGTTAACAGGAGATCTGTAGGCCATTGTGAAGAATGGAAGATATTGGTCCCAGTCTCGCTGATGATCGGACACCATCTTTGTCAAATACTTGCCAACTGTCATATTCATCCGTTTTACCATACCATCCGATTGCGGATGATAAGCCGTATTTCTTGTTTTCTTCATGCCTAGTCTATCACATATTCATTGGAATAGATCGCTTTCGAAGTTCATGCCTTGGTCACTATGGATCTCCAAAGGCACCAAATCAGTTGATATATTCTTGGATCAACTTATCTGCAACGGTGGCGGCCTTCTGGTCTGGGAGTGCGTAAATCTCGACCCACTTAGTGATGTAATCCATTAATACCAACATGTACTTGCCTCCATTTTCACTTTCTGGAAATGGCCCAGCAATGTCCAAAGCTATACTTTCAAACGGGCTTCCAATATTATATTATCTCATAGGAGCTCTCCTTTTTCGATAAGGCCCGTTACTCGTAGCAAAAATAGTACATTTCTTATACCAGTCTTTTACATCGTCGGATCTGTTCATCCGATAAAACCGTTCCCGAATTCGCTGAAATGACTTCTTTACACAAAAATGCCCTCCTTATGGACTGTAGTGTAACTGACGAAGTACTTCGGCTATTCTGCCCTTTGGGATCACCAACTGTCTTCTCTTCTCTGAACCGTCATCATTTTCCAGCACTCGTTTGAGCAAGCCATCTTCCATGACAAATGAGTAACACTGGGCCCAATACGTCTTAACTACTGAGCCTAGGTTTGATATTTCTTGCCAAGGTGGTCGACGGTGTTCCTCTTTCCATTTTAGAATTTTCTGTACAACTGGATCTCTCTCTTGTTCTTCCCTTATCTTGGTAGGCGTCCAGTCGTCGTTGACCATCGTCGTTCTTAGCACTGCTGCTTCCTTGGATTCTGTTTTCGAAAGAGAATCAGCGTTTAGGTGGCTAACTCCGACCCGATGCTCAATCTTGAAATCGTATTTTTGGAGTCGTTCGATCCACCTGGCTCTCTGACCCTCTGGATTCTGAAACTGCATCAACCACTTAAGGGCGGCATGGTCGGTTCGGATTAAAAACTTTCTTCCATTGAGGTATTGGTAGAAGTGCTCTACTGATTTCACTACTGCCAGAAGTTCTCTTCTCGTGAACTTTACTAAAATATCCAAGGACTCTTCCCTGTTCTTCTTGAATCTGAGACAGCACTCCTCCACAAAATTTATTTTAACTATTATCACTACAGCTGCTTCCGCTGATAGCCTTTCTCAAGTAATCTATTTTTGGCTTGGGTTTACAAATTTATAGTCTTTAATGAAATAGGTTAAGGGGGTAACTGTTTGTCTCAAGTTGGTCATTCAGAATTATATCTGTGTTTTTAATTTGTTGATTTCCATAAATTCTAACAAAGATAGCTTAGGGCCTTTATTTTGAATGTGAAGAATTTTAAATTTGTCATTAAAAGAATGATTATGATCTAGAAGGTGAAGTGCGTATGTCGAATCTGTTTTTCTATTCTTGAAAGCCCTTTTATGTTCTGCTATTCGTTTATCAAAGTTTCTACCAGTTTGACCGATGTAAGTTTTTGGGCAGTCGCCACATTGAAGTTTATACACACCACTTTTTAAGTGTTTTTTATTTTGGCTCTTGTTATTTTTAATATATTTACCTAGGTTGTTATTTGTTCGGAAAGCTGGTATTATTCCTTTCTTTTTTATGTGTTTGGCAATTTTTGTTGTTATTTTGCCTGTATATGTAATCGAGCAGAAGGTACTGGGTTTTTTCTCTTGTGGTGGAAATACTAACTATTTTCAGGGCTTTAGGATTTAAACACAACTTGCCGCAACATAATAATGAGAGAACTTTAGAATATTTAGGTGTAGAATGTGAAGTAGCGTTAAACAAAACTGCTAACAATATCGGAAAAAGTATAATTGCCAAATCTATTACAGATGTGTGTAGTGAAACTAAGAATTCATGTTACAAAGAGAATAAAACAGCAATTTCCATTAAAAATAAATCAACGTTTGTCGTCTGACGGATTATAGATGTCACAGGTATACAAGTTCCTACTTTTGTCTTTTTCTTGATGGTCACTGGGTAGTCATTGACATTGATAAGTCTCACAGTAATTTCTTTATCCGAAGTCACCAATTCCTTTCCAATTATGATTCCACGGCCAACTTCGTCGTCATGGTTCCAAGGCTCTATCATAACAGGTGTCCCTTTGTCCACAATTATCTGTAGGCGCGCTACTCTTATCGTTTCACTTCACGCAGGCACGATTGTATCTTTATTAACGGCTGCTTGCATAGTGTGGTCATCATGTATATGGACAAATACCTCCTTGTTACCAACGTTGATTACCTTATTCTTAAAATCCAATTGGAATCCATCCGTATTCATTATGTGCATACCTAATATAACATCTTATTCGATGTCAGCAACTATAACAGTATGGATGAACTTTTCTGCTCCAATTCCTAATTGTATCTGGATTTCTCCATGAATATTGTCATTTTCACCCGTAGCGGTCCGAAGTTGTAACCTCGTTGGTAACAGTTTCTTACGGTTATTTATAACCGTCGGGCATATAGTGGTTCTGGTCGCTCCGGTATCCACCAACAACGTATGCTTTTTACCATTTATTTCTCCATCTACATATACACTATCTTCACGACATTTCAAAGAAGCTATTAGTATGAGAGGGTCTTTGAAAAAGTTCTGGGTCGAAGCTGCCCCCCTAAGGCCGACCTGTTCTAGTTTTGCTGATGGTGAGTTTCTTGATTTGCGTCGTACCTAGGATGCTTACAGGAACTTCGTACGTGTCCTATTTCGCCACAATTCCAGCATCTTATAGTCTTCGGTTTCTTGTATGTCATGCTTTTTATCATATTAACGAGCGGGTCAAGTTTATCTTCATCTCCTTTCCCTTTTACCGTCCTAACTTTACTGTACCCGCCAGAGGCCTACGTAGCTGACTCGAGGGCGGCGGATAAGACATCAACCAGCGTCTTGTGACGAGCTAATCGACGTGTTCTCTGCATTTCATGATCACGAAGACCATCAATAAACGTTTGAACTACCAACTTTTCCATCATGTATTCGGGAGCTGTTGGATAAGCATATCGTACTAATCTGGCAATACCTACCTCATATTCTTGAAGAGCCTCATCTTTCTTTTGTCTTCGATTTTTAAGTTGCGAATGCTATATATGCTCCAAGTGTTCATGGCCATATATTTAACCTCTTCTTAAGCTGTTCGAAATTATCCGTCTCCTCTACGGCTATGGTCTGAAGCACATCTAAGGCATCTCCTCAAAGAGCGATAGTCAGGTTTACAGCCTTTTCTTTTGCAGACCATCCATTCGCTCTTGCAGCTAATTCGAACTGTTATGTAGTTGTTCCATGATGATTTTCCATCGAAATTTGAGAGTTTGACATGAACAGAACCTCCATTTTCTTCAAATTTCGGCCATGTTTCCAACTTACATTTCGTCTTGTCTTCTTTTGTTCCTACTGTAATTGGATTCTTTCCTCTCTCTGCTGTCCCTGTTTCCTCCATCTTCTTTTCAATCTCTTTCCATATCTTTTCTTCGAAGGCCAACATATCGGCAGCAACTTGGTTTTTTAACGAAGACACTCTATCGTCGAGAGCAGACATCTCAGAAGAGATTTCCATGAAGATGTTAGCATAAACTTTGCTTTATAGAGAAGAAATCTCGTTAGAAACTTTGTCTTCCAAACAAGCGATGTCGCCAGAAACTTTATTTTCTAATGATGCGATGTCACCCGAAACTTTTCCAATCGACGAGATGACAGCAGCATGTTTGTCTTCAAATATATAAGTTTCCGGATCAAAACCCTCTTTTTTTAAAGCGTTCTTTAGTCGTTGGACTAAATCAACCTTTTTTTTCCAGTAGAAGCTAATTCCCTGTCCTCAAGATGTGTTCTTAAATCCGTAACTGTGAGCTCATAAATCGTAGCCATTTTCACCAATTTAGTTAAAATTCCACTTTTTCTTCTGACACCAATATAACGTCTTTATAGTTCAAATTTATTGTTCTTAATTTAATTTACAAAAGGTTAAATATTTATAACACTCACAAATTTATCAAAGTCTTTATTACTACCAATTTATTTTACACTTCATAAGTATATAATTTATTTACGTGCGATACAATTTTAAAATACCCGTTCGCGAATTTATCTTCTGACTAACTGCTCTGTTTACAACACAATTTCTATTTAAATATAAACTGCCGGTGGCACAGAGCAAACGACGACCTTCTCGAGTTAAAAGGAATCCCATGGATGTTGACCTGAATTGCCTCGAATGAACTGGAACATAGACTGGTTTTATTATAACGGCTCGGAGAAACCCTTCGTCTGTCAAGTAGGTATTACCTAGAAAATTCGTAAATGAATGAAAATATATTAGTAAAATATATTTACGGTTTTGGTTCAGAATTTATCGTAACAGTATTTAGGCAATATTTTTCTCACAAAACAGTGTTTCGTCCATTTTGTCTAATTACAGATCTAATGTCTAATTACACGGCATAAGATCTCCCGATCTTGCGCCGTGTAAATTCTGTTTGTTTTCCATTTATATCACATATCCACTATGTGGTAGGTCTATCCATATATGCCCTATATGCCCGAAATCTAAGATACCAATCCATTATGCATTTACTCTATATAGAATCTCATTTAGATCTTCATCTCTCAGCGTTAATTACAATATCGACCGTTTCATGTCCGCTAGAGCCACTTTGACTCCATCAACAGATTTTTTACAATTACAATTTCTGCACCATGATTACTGGAAGCACACAATGTTCAAAAACTTTCCTTTTCACACAAACGGTATATTGGTTTTAAATACCGTACCTACCTAAGTCTACCGAAAGTCGGCCACCTTACATTTATTCGTCTTTTAATATCGCAGGTTTGGCTATTTCGACCTATTCTAAGCTCATAACCCAAATATTTGTAATATATTACTTATTAGATTTCTGCATCCTTTATGGATATATTTCTATAACTTTGTCATACACTGGACCTATTTAAGGTTATTTGTTAAACCTTTCTCGGTTGACGCATAGTTCGGTGTATTTCTATATGACGGTCTAAAATTTATAAATGATTTAATCATTCACCAACGATGTTGAATCTCATATTCTCCCACTCAATTTTCTTAAATATAAATTGCCTTGCAACCTAGTAAAGAGTGTAAAATAAAATAATAAACAAAAATAAGGAGGCGTTATATTAATATAAATTATTTAAAAAAAAGAAGAGAGAATAATTGATCGAAAATTAGAGAAATGTAAAATAAAGAAGCTCTTACGTTATATATACCTAACGTAACAAGGTTTAAGAATATCTAATATTTTTTTCATACTCCTAAGTGATAGAGGTGGTCCACCACAAGCAGTTGTTTTAATTTTTGAATAAAAGTTTTTATTTCTATTTTTTTGTGATGACGCATTAAAGAATATATACAACCCTCAATTTTCATTCTTCCATCACCAACCCGTATTTTTAATAGCCATTAATTAATCTCTTGAAGAGCCATTAAATCTATTTTATACTTCCTTGCCTTATTCATTAGTTCTTTTAGCGTACCTTCATAAAAGGTTTCTCTGACATTCTATGTAGCTAAATGTATCTTATCTTTCTTCGGCTTTACCTTTATATTCCTGTCTTGTTGTGTTCCGTTTTCATAGTTCGTAATCCTTTTCTTCGCATTGTTCGTCTTCATTTCTTTCCTTTTCATGCTGGTGCTTAGTTTTTTGCTTTGATCTCTATTATCAACGTTTAATTCATGCCATCCCAGCGCCATATTTCCTGATCGAAATATATTTTCTTATATCATACTTTCACTTTTCTCCCTTCCTCTCTTAGTTCTTGTGCTTTCTGTCTGACATATATCTGTACAATTCTATTCTTTTTGACAGGTCATTATTGATATAAACTAGACATTTTCTTCGGTTTCTTAATTTGCTTTTGTTTCGCATGACTTTTCTTGTGTCCTCTTCTTTTTAAAACTCAACCAGACAGACTTTTTCTCCCAGCTTCACAACCTTCTCTATTTGAACATCGACTGCTAATTCTACCTGCATAAAATTTTTTATTTCATCTTCTACGGTCTTTGGGACATTTGTATTTATGTTCACGCCTTGTATAACTAGAACTAACTATTTTGCCAATTTCTAACACACTTGGAATGTTTTGATTATTATTTTTCACTATGCGCTAAGATTACTTACTTAACTTTCTACTTTATACTTTAAATATAATTGATTTACTCTGTACTTCGCGAAAAATCGGGTTTAATAAAGGAGACAATTTAATAATTACACATTTAGCGCTGCGTTGCCAGTCACTATTATAAATATGTGGTAGGAATATATTTATGTCACTGTAGTGGTATATTTTCTACTTTAATATTTAACCTTTTATTTGGTATTATGTAGTCTATTATTGATCTCCATTTTAAATACATTCAAGTGTATTTATGAATATCGTTATGTTTAAATGATGTTTTTTTCTTAATTTTCAATTTTTTCTTAGTAGCTACGTGTTTTAATTCATGAGATACTTCATGTTAGCGCTGTTTTCCGTTTGTTCTCACTTCTCTTAGGATAGGCTTGTACCTAATTTTAGCATTTGTTACCTTCTATAATCACATTGTCTATTTTATTAGCCCAGTATTTTTAAAGTTAAAAGTTACTTTTTACCATTTTCTGGAGTATAAACGCCAATAATTTTGATATAAACTTTATTCTTGTTACCAGTATCCGTTCATTTATATATAAGTAATAGTATATCATCATCAATTAGCCTATATTTGTCAACTGCTGAACGTAGGCCTCCCGTAAAATTTTCCACCTATTTCTATCTTGAGCTTCATGCATCCACTTTGTGCTGATGCGGTTGGTGGTCGTCCTCTGCCTCGATATGCCTCTTGCCTTTGTCTCCATTTCAGAATCTTTCTGGTCTATCTATCATCCGGTAATCTGGCAACATATCTAGCTCAAGCCCATTCAGACATGGCTATTTTGTAATTTGCATCTGTGACTCCTGTTCTTCTTATTTCTAGGTTTGGTACTTTATCTCTGATGGTAATACCTAATATTAATCTTTCCATATCGCGTTGTTTTGGAAGTGTTAATTGTAAGACTAATTGTTTTTACACTTTATAGAGCGTCTGCAGCGTTTTTGTAGCTTTATTAACTCTAGCAGATATTAAAACGACGTCATCGGCAAATCTGAGGTGGTTCAGATCTTCCCCAATAATTCGCATATTATTCTCTCATTCAATTTGCTTGAACATATATTCAAGAATGACTCTAAACAATTTAGGGGAGATAATATCACCCTGTCTAATTCCACGTTCTATTCGAAACTTCTTAGTATCTTCATGAAGGCGGACACAAACTGTACCAGTTTCGTAAATACGTTTAATCAAGGCGATATATCAGTAATTAAAGCAGCAGTCAGCCAATGCTCGAAGCATTTTATAATGATGTATAGTATCGAACGCATTGAGAATGTACGAATATAAAAAAGATAAGCTTGTTATACTCTGCATACTTTTCCATTAGCGCTTTTATAACTTGTAGATGATGATTTTTTCCGTATCTGGAGCGGAACCCGGCCTATTCACAAGGTTGATAAGCCGTTTTGTTATTATCTTCATAAATAATTTGTATGTATCGGAGAGCAAACTAGTAGGTCTGTAGTTCTTTAGGTCTAAAATGTCACCTTTTTTGTGCATTATGGTTAATATTACACTATGCAACTGGGAGGGGGTTACGCCTGATGTCAAACAAGTATTGCACATCTTTTTTAACACATTTACTAACGTTCCTCCTCCTTGTTTGATTTGTTTAATGACTATCTCACCTTCTCCAGGTGATTTAATGTTTTTCATCTCCGAGCGAGATGATTTTATTTCCTCTGTTGTGATATCTGGGATGTCTTCTAAGCCAACATTTTAAGCTTTTGATATTTGATTTTGATCAGGATCTGGAACTGTCTATTATAGGTGTCTTTTTCTATTAATACATCTACACTGCAAAAAGCTTTTTCGTTTTGATCAACTCCACTGTATGTCATCATGTAATGCTTCAGATCGTCAATGTTTATTTTTTGTTTCAGTTAATATGGCACTGTTTATTTTACGGTTTTTTTAGTTCGACGTTTATTTCATGTTTCTTTGGCCATCATCCTCTACAATTCTTTGCTACGTTTGTCGTCCTATAACTTATATTATGTTACTCTAATTTGAATTAACTTAAACCTACACAATATGTATTAACATTCAAATTTTAAAGATAAATAGCTTGATTATTACCTCTCCCCTATTTTTATTTACAATTTTGTGTTGTTGAAATAGTTGTAGCTGACAAATTATTTGGTACAGTATGTTCTTGGTTTCAGACATTTTATTAGGTTTATATGACACCAAAAGTTATACAGATTTGTCATTTTTATTACTACTATACGAAGTCATGTTAGAGTTGCGACCGTGAATAGCTGTTCTGACGAACCCTATTAGGGCGAAATACGTATAAGCAGATACAAGGACGCACTACACGTGAAATCAAATCTTGACTGTCTTTTTCTTTTTATTCCGATATACATTGTACGAGTACAAGAAACCAATTCGCTAAGCATTTTTGCTTAGTTGAGTAGATATGTTGTGGAATGCAAATTTTAGATTCCCCATGTCTCTAATAACATATTTATCAACGTCTGTTTTGCCTTGCAATTCTTAGAAGGCACAGATTAAAGCAAAAATCTGAATTTGGTTTCGAAAATTAGTTTACGGATTTTAATATCAGATGTCGCTATTTGCGTCTATACGAAGCCATGTTAGAGTTGCTTTCTAAGACAGAAAAGATTTATTTTCACGTTCAGAGCGACCGTGAATAGCTGTTCTGACGAGTCCTATTAGGGCGAAATACGTATAAGCAGATACACGGACACACTACACGTGAAATCAAATCTTGACTGTCTTTTTCTTTTTATTACTACTGTTATCAACAGATAAAAATGTGAGTGTGGTGTTATCCTAAGATTATCAAATTGTGTTTTGTGTTTGTGTGTGTGTGTGTGTGTGTTTTTTGTGTTATATTTATGTTACATGTTATTCCTAAGTTATGTAACGTAGGTTTGTGTTAAATAATTAGCAGTGTGTCTAACTCTGTCTTAGAATATTGCGTATTGTGTGATGCGTATGTATTGTGTAAAAATTGTACGTGATATTTCTCCGACTTCCTATTACTCCGCTATGGTTGATATATTTTTTGTATTACCTTCTTTTAGTTTTAGTAACCAAAGCTTGCTACATTTTGCTGATTGGCTTAGTATACATTTTTCTTGGTTAAGTATTTCTTTTATGATTATTGATGCCTCATTTGTATTTCATCTTCGTTTATCCTGACACTTATTGAACCTGCGGTTTCTCCCGTACCTACTTTTACTTGCAGACCACTGAATATCAGAATAAACGACCATGAACATATATCAGCATATATCAAGAACAAAGACTTGCACAAATAATCATGTAAGAAACAGATATGAAAAAAAGAAAAGTCAGAAAAATAGATCTCATACTACTTAACGAAGTAAAATGTATAATAAGCCCATCAGCAACATGTGACAGGATTTGGTTTCCAATAGTACCTAGATTAAAAAAGTCAATAAAAAGAATATAACAACAATAGCAAAAGTAATATTACCTAAAATTTCACATAATCTATATGAAACACACAATAAACGACAATCTACAGTGTTAGACACACTGTTAACTATCCAACATAACCCTATTTTACACAACTTACTGATAACATATTTTATAACAAAAACAAAAATATATTTTAAAAACGATTTCCGGAAGGGAAATCGAAAAGTCAAACATTAGTTAGTACAACATTACATAAATTTTCCTTAAATATTTAATTACATTTAAAAAATATTTGATATTAGGTACTAACAACACATTATATTTTGTGGAAAACTACTAAGATGTGGTTTTATTAGAGTTGGTTTTTAATAACTTGGAATAATACCGTATTTAACAAAACATAATAATGGATTTTTAATCAAGGCAATGTTTCTAATTAAGTAATATAATTGATTTTTTAACACGTTACTTATTTATTAGTTATTTTCACGTGTTGATTGTTTTTCTGATTGGAGCTAATTATTCTATTAAGTAACCATATTTTATTAATCACCAATAACTTAAGGTGACATATAATCCAAAGTAATTTATTTTTTTCATCTTACCCTTCAAATTTTTTTTAAATTACTTTATTTATTATAAACTATGTATATAAAAATTATTAAATAATATGATTGTCACAAAGTAATAAAGGGTAGGCGAGAGTGTTTCATAGTGGATCATTTTTTTTAAATGACATTTTTTTTAGAAAAATTAGATTTTTGTATAATTTGTTTGTAATATCACAAATAGTAGACATTACTTGCCATTATAGCAGCGATTGGTTTGAATTACCTAATATTATTACCTATCTTTTATTATTTTTTTATTACCATATCATTTGTTTCAATGTGCCCCAAACATGGGGCACACGGAAACTATCGGTGGGGTACAATGAAACACTTTCTAAACAAAAATATGTTTAATGTAAAATATGTAGTGTTATACAAGTTTTACTCACTAGGACCTAAATGAACTTATTAAATATATTTTACCGAACGTCATGATTGTTAAAATTTATTTCAAAACTCATGTAGGCATTTTGTCTTGACGTTGAACCAGAAAGAATCGATTGAGGTAAAAGCATTTTAATATCTTCTAACCGAACAACTGAAATATCTGGATTTGCAGGAAAGAAGAATTTGTCAGTTACTTTTGCGCTTTTCCTCATAAAGGAAATTTCAAATTCATCTTTTTCCAAAACGTTGAATATTTTCCAAACAAAGTAAATCAAATTCTTGGTGTCCAATCGCTTTCACTTGATGATTCCTGCCAATCTTGTTCTTCGTCATCATGATTATCTGTAATTTTTCTTGTCACCTTTTTAACAGCTCTTTGGTTTACTTTTTTTCTACTTAACTCCCTTTAAGCTAGTTCGTCCTTTTCAGGAGTGTCAGTCGCAATAATTGTTTTTTCTTGTCTTCTAGATTTCTGAATCTTTCTTTTTTGTGCTTTTGGAAATCCTCGAAAGATTTGTGGAGAAACAAAAGAAGATTTATTATTGGTTTTATTTTCTGCTGGCGTTTCATCAGTTCTCTCGATGCCTTGCTGTTTTTCTGTTTCTTGCTCAGGCTGTTGAATAACTGTTGGTTCAGAATGATTTTCTGGTCTGTCTGTTACAGCTGACACGAGGAAATCGGCATCTGAAAATATTTCATTAATCTTTCATGCGCAACGTTAACAAAACTTCAGACATTAAAAATATTTACTGGAATACCAGGGTAATTAATAAGCCAACCTTGCATGGCATTGTTATAATGCGCCTTGAACGATGAAAATACTGCTACATCTAAGGGCTGCATTTTGCTTGAGCAGTGTGGAGGTAGTGTCAATATTGTGACCCCATTCGACTTTGCAAGATCCAAGGTTTCCATTGACAAATGGCTCTCGTGATTATCCATGATGAAAAGGTTGGGGTTGTTACAAGAACTAGAAGAATATTTTATAAAATGTTCCATTATTTACAGAAATAATTCCCTGTTCGTCCATCCAGAAGAAGCAGCCAATCCCAACGTACCAGCTGGAGCATCTTGTATCATCATTTCCTTGAAATGAACTCTGGGAAATACCATGGCCAGAGGTAAGGCATGACCACCAGCACAAATGATTCTGCAGGTCGTTACAAGAACCCCTCTATCCCCACTAGTACATTGAGAGACCTGTTTTGTACCTTTTTTGGCAAGAATTTTTTGAGGAGCATGAATTGTGGTGTTTCCAGTTTCGTCTAAATTAAAGACTCTATTGCCATCACTAAAACGAGACTCACGCTTAAGAACTGTTTCAAGATTTTTGAAAAAAGTTGAAACATTGTGCCTGTTAAACGCAGTAGAATGGGATAAAATACAAGCTTTTAGTTTTCGACAACTTAATTCTGGGTGCCTTTTCCTGAAGCCAAAATACCACTCTTTACCTGCCATTTTTTGTTCTTTCGATAGCCGATAGCCCATCTTTGGAGAGGTCAAAATATATTCAACAAAGGTTTTCTCTTCATCATGTGTAAAAATTAACCTCACATCATATTTGGGACGAAAAACAGTGTCTGAATCGGGGTTCGCTTTAACTTTGCGTACATTTCTAAAATAAAAGAAAAACTATTTTTAGAAATGAAAAATAGTGCATCATACAACAGAAAAAGTTACTTAAATGCATCTGATTTCTTACCTAAACAAAGTAACACAGGCAACACCTTGTAATTCGGCTGCTCGTCTTATAGGCAGATTTTCTTGAACAACGAGACGCACAGCTGATTTCATCTGCTTTTGACTGAAAGTGCCAATGTTTGTTTTGCGCTTACGGTTACGAGCCATCTTAAACTTGGATGACAACTAAAAAATAAATAATTAAAACATTGTTGCATGTGTCATGGGGTACAGTGAAACATGTTTCACTGTGCCCCATATGGACTTGTTTCAATCTGAACCATTAGGCACTTTTCCCAACAATTAACTTAACAACCTAACCTAAACATTCAAAATGCCGCAAATTTCAGAAATCATCAATCAATTATGTACCTTACCCCGCAACGTTTTTAGATTAAATAATTGGAGACTTACCGAGTTGAAAATATGTCACTTAAAATTTACGTGGAACCAGAAACAGAACGGCGGATTTACACACACTGAGGTTAAGATAACAAGTAGAGGAAGGCGGGAACTTCTCTGAAGCGAAGGTTGCGTTGATTTTGCGCGGTATTTGAATTTTAAAATCTCTTTGTTTCAGTGTGGAACATGTTTCGCTGTGGAACACCCTCCCCTATAGGCCTTAAAAAAATAATGTCAATACCGATGTCACAAACGTACTAAAGGGGGGGTAAAAAACCTCGAGAGAATAGTATGAAAACCCCGCAACAATATGTAGGATCTTTGTCCAAAGCCTTATATGTAGATTGTCGTTTAATAAGGTTAGGGTTTTGTTGATATACTCCTGTTTGTTCATAGCCACGGTACATCCCCCTTTGTCAGATTGTAAAATGTATACGTCTGAATGTAACTTTAAATATTGTTTTACATATTTAAACATTTTGTTCATTGTTGTGGGGCGTTTAGATGTTGAATTATGTTATTAATTAGTTACTACAATAAAATTGTTACCTCATTGATGATATTTTCTGCATCAGCTAAAAAAATTTAAGTTAAGGTAAACATTTTAAGTTAGATATTTTTTTAGTTGATGTAGAAAATATCAGCGATGAGGTGACAATTGTAGTACCTACAGTAAATTCAACTTCAAGCTACGGACGATGGAAACAAATGCACGCTGGAAACACGCGTTTGTTCAGGGCCGGACTAGTAAATTAAAGCTGCAATACAAAACCTTATATAATTTGTAGACGTCTGACAGGTACAGATTATAGTACACCAATTTTTTAAATGATTTACCAAGTCGATAGTTATTAACAACAAAATAAAGTATACAAAAAAAGTTTATAAAATTACCGTATTTTATCTTAACTTTCAGAATCTGATGTACTGTTGTCATCATTAAAGTTGATAATGATAGGCTCAATTTGTGCCTCAATTAAATTGTCCAACTCCCACATTTTTGGCTCCACTTCTTCTTTTACATGTTTGACGCAGTTTTTCCATTTTTCCATGGTTACAGCAGACACAGCTTCATGAAATAAATTTTTAATATCAGCAAATTTAAATGTTGTGTTATGCCATGCTACATAATTCTTGACTTCCGCTCATACAAGCTCGATTGGATTGAACTCGCAGTGATACGGTGGCAACCTTAAAACTATTCTATTTGTGCTTCTTACCAGTTCATCTACTATGTACTTATTATATTCGCCTTTATGTTGTTTAACGATTTCTAAAAGTTGCACCTTTAACATCGTTTCTTCAAAGGGAATGTCTTTTGAGCGAAGCCAATTTTGAATATCTGCCTTTTTTGTAGCCATAATGGGAATTTTTTCCCATTTTCTGGAATGGTAAGGGGCATTGACCATTACAATTATAGCATTTTTTTCCAGTGTTCCATTTCATTAACCATTATTTTTTTGATTCTTATATCTACGTGATTTTTCTTAGCTCTTTTCCTAGGAGGACTTAGCGGTAACAGTTCCTCATTTTCATTTGCCGACTCCGTATTAGACATATTAAATAAATGGATTTATTATACTTTTCTCAACTAAAATAACAAAATGGGCATTTTTAAATTTACTTTTATAGTAGAGGATCCGATATAAGGTTTACCTACACCGCTTTGGTAAATGTGATAGTTTTTACTAATGATTTTGATCCTTGAAAATCGTCATCTATCGTTCTTCGTCTGTCAATTCTTTTTCGTCTGTCAATTCTTGTTCGCCTGTCAATTCTTCCTTGTCTTCCAGTTTTAAATTATTTATAACTCGAACACGATCAACTTAAGAAAAATTACAAAATAAATTTTTGTTTAGAATGATCCAAAAAATCTAACACAATATCTGCCCGGGTTGATTTTTTTTAAATATATAAAAAAAGGTATTTTTTAACTCTTTTCGGCACATCGGATTGAAATTTGAACCACCAAATTTTTGCTACATGTTGTACAGTAGTCCACAAAATGAATCACTTATTAATTTATTTTTATCAAGTTACACCTACGCAAGTGGTTTGTATTACTTATTCCCTCTGTCCCTATTAACTGTTATCTTTAATTGGTAAAATTCCCACGGTATAGTTATTGGCGAAACGGGAATGGTTATCAGTTGTTTCTTGAAAAGTGAGGTCATTTTACTTTTTACGTGTGCAATTGAATCTTCCTATGCCCCAAGGGTCCATTGTAGAAAATTTATAAAATCTCGTGCCGCAAAGAGTTTAAATTAATTATACTCAGGACAAAATTATATCGGGCACCTCTTGTTTTTCATAATTTTTATTATACTAAATAATTTTTATCCATTTAACATATCTGTGCAGGTCGATATTATATCTTATCTTATGGCTATTATAAATGCTTTATTATACTTACAGGAATTATTTTAAAGTGGGGAAAAATTTGTATCGACTATAATTAAATGTTCTTAAAAATGCTTTGCACTATCCACACACAAGCTAACAATTAACAAATAAACAAACTAACAAACAGCTTTGCACAAAAATTACTGGGCCATTTCGCATTCGACAGAGGACGGAGCGGAAAAACGAAGTCCGCACCTGTTACGGCTAACTGCCTGACTTACGATCGTTCGACAATTTGGCCAATAGCAAGGCACTCGTCACGTGTAGACTCGAATATCACGCAGTGACTTGTGTTGATTCTGTCCGTAACTTGAAGTTGAATTTACTGTAATTAATAACATAATTTAACATCTAAGCGCCCCACAACAATGAACAAAAGGTTTAAATATGTAAAACAATATTTAAAGTTACATTCAGACGTATAAATTTTACAATCTGATAAAGGGGAATGTATTTTAGCTATGAACAAACAGGAGTATTACGAGTTGACAAAACATTAACGTTATTAAACGACTAATCGACATATAAGGCTTTAGACAAACATTCTACGTCAGTGATATAGAAAAACTATAATGACTTAATAAAAATCTTAAAAACCAACATCAACTTACTAAAGAAGTTCCAAAAAACTTGATAATTTATGACTCATGTTTCCCTAAACTTTATTGTTTTTCTAAAATCCATAAATTGGACATTCCTCTCAGGCCTATTGTAAGTTCTTTAAAATACACTACTTACAACATTTCTAAATTTCTTACTAATACATTAAATAATGCATCACATTAAATGAATATCACAATAATTATAATTCTAAGGAGAAATTTACTTTTGACAATTCTGTTAGGGAAATGCAGTTACCCAATGATTATGTTTTAATTTTTTTTTAGATGTGGTGTCGTTATTTACAAACATTCCACTAAATATGGTCACGGACATTATAAAATCAAATTGGAACTGTATAAAAGACTACACGACTTTATCAAAAGACAATTTTCTTCAAATCCTTAGGTTCATTTTTAACAACATTTACTTTAGTTTCGATGGAAAATTTTACTCACAAATTTTTGGAACATACCGATGGGTTCCGCGATTAGTCCAATCCTTGTAACTATTATAACTGATCATCTCTTAAATAATGTGATTACACAATTACCTTTTGAATTGCCATTTATATATAAATATGTCGATGACATCCTATGTGCAGTTCCGTCGTATCACATTATTACTACACTAAACATTTTTATTTCATTTAATAAACATCTTCAGTTTTCAGAAACTGAGACAAATAGTATACCATTTTTAGACACAAGGGCAACAAATGACAAGATTTTGACATTGGATTGGTAGCAAAAGTCGACAGCATCATATATAAATTACTATTCAAATCATACCACCCGTCAAAAAAAAAAAAAAAAAAAGTATATATATATATATATATATATATATATATATATATATATATATATATATATATATATATATATATATATATATATATATTGTTATGATGTGTTGTTGTTGTATGAGCTATGAGTAAATTTGAATGATATATATGTATGTATAGGGTTTTTATCGCGGTTCTCAAAGAATTAGTTTGTAAGTACTTTTTTAAATTATCTTTATTATAAATATTATGAAACAAACTATCTATCTAATATAAGCAATATCAATTCAAAACAATCTATCTAACATTTGAAATTCTTACAATTATTAAATTATTAACAAAATTTGGTACCTTCTTTCACTGAACGCCCAAAGTTTTTCCAAAATTAAAGTTATTATCATCACTCGATATCTTCTTACTAAGCATTGGTTATCCAACTATGTTAATATGTTCCTTCTTAATTATTTCCACTCACCATATAAATATATATTTAACTCCTTGTAATTTCCATATACTTAATGTACTTTGAAATATACTGGATCTTGTCGTTGTATTATTGAATGCTTATTTCAAAGAATTAACTTCAAAACTGTCACTATATTACTGTAGTAATAAATAATCTCCAACTGTATTTAACTTAATAATTCATTTAACTTAATCAATGCCTTCTCCTAGCATTGAAGAATCTCTTCATAACCTCATAAATAACTGACTTAATAATCCTTAAATTGTTATAACTAACTCCTGAATAATAATCTTGTAACTGATGTAATACCTTCTAATTAACTCACTTAACTCAAATAATAATCTTCTTGTGACTAAATTCTTGAATTATAACTTTACTAACTAATAACTGATAACTGAACTGGTAACTGAACTTAACTGAACTGAACTCATAACTGACTAAACTGCTAACTCAAACTGACTCCACTGACCAAATTACATGGCCTATATATATATATATATATATATATATATATATATATATATATATATATATATATATATATATATATATATATATATATATATATATATATATATCTTTTTTCTTTCCAGAATATTCCAGCAATAAATAATGTTCGAATCATTCTATTTGTTTGCATTTGAAAATTCTGGAATGATTTCTTGTCTGTTGTGTATTATGTATACAGTCCCATTGACATTTCTAGAGTCTTCTATCTATAATTTACTTGACTTTAGGCTCTCCAGATCAGAACTACACTATTATATGTAACTTAAACATTTATATGAACTATATTTTTACAATTTTACATCCACAATTATATTCTAAATTAACATTCCAAAAATAAATAACTTTTTGACTTTGACACTACAGTGTATGTTTGGTTGCATAGCACATGGCTGAATTAAAAATATTAAATATTAAATAAAATAAACAAAAAACTTCTTAAACTTAATTCTTATGCGCAATTCTTAAAAATACCCTCATATAATTATTTTTTAATAATATTATCTAATATATAACTTATAAATTATGTCTTCAATTACTATCTAAATAAATCTACTAATCCACACTGCATATCTGGTTGTATATATTTCTAAGTTAATTTATTGTATTTCTGTTTTCATTATAATACCCCAAAATTCATTTTAAAATAAATAATTCGTTTTTTATTTTTTTAAAATTAATTTTCCTATTCATACACATTTGTAAATATATTAATTAATATAATTCAATATTTTATTTTTTATTTAACATTCCCTCATACTGCGCCTATGTAATCTATGTTCCATGTCAAATGTCAAATTGTCATGTCAAATGACAAAGATGTGTGTATACACAATGTTTGTTTATTAATAGACAAGATTTAGGAAATAATTTTTTCTTTTGGTTCAAAAGACTTTCTTTAGTATAAATGGTAAGTTTTACTTTTGATTTGTCAGTATAAAAATATTTTCAAAATTAATCTTTTTGAGATATATAACCCCAATTCAAATTATATTATAAATTATTGTAAATTATATGATAGTGATTTTATACTTAACTCTAATTAAAATTATGGTTTTTAGGACTCAAATCAATGGACAAATTCAATAGCTGCTGAAGACCTGATGTCAAATTAATAATTGATACATTATCCCACAATTAGATTTATTATTTGTTCTGCCAACAAACAAAATTGTCTAATGGAATAGAGTTAAGTTTTTAGTGAACTGTTTGTGATGTTAACAGTGTTAAAAGTATATAAAACATTATTCCATCTCTTCAAAATATTTAAAAATATCATTAATATGGAAAATTCCTCTTAGTTTATTCCATGCATCTATCAACACATAGCTGTTCAGTCCATTTTGGTTTTGAACTATGTATGGACCTTCAAACAGTGGTTGTAATTTCTTACAACGGTTTTCTCTTAAATTTCCTTGTCTAAGTGAACGAATTAAAACTTTGCCTCCTTTTTGAAATGTGATTGGTTTTTTAATTGTTTGATTTTGTCTTCTGATATATTTTTCAGCCTTTCTTTGAATTCTTCTGTTCACCTTTTGCATGACTTGTTCTAACATATCTTGTGTGCACTCAGAAATCCACTTTCTATTTCCTATATGACCAAACATTAAATATTCTGGTACTTTCTCTGTGTTTAAATTATGTGTATTATTTAAAAAATATTCCACTTCTTCAATATAATCCTGCCATGTGACCTGTTCACCTTGGCATAATATCCTTAAATATTTTATTACTTCTTTTATATATCTTTCTGCACGATTTGCTTGAGGATGTCTAATACTTGTAAAATGAATGTTGGTCCCCTTTTTCTCACAAAACATCTGAAATTTTTGATTGTTAAAATATGTAGCATTATCTATTATACAATTTCTAAATGGTCCTATTTCTTCGAAAAACTGATTAATACATAATTTCAATGTTTTAACATTTGTTCTTGAGCATGGATATAGTTTAATAAATTTTGTATATAAATCGACTATCACTAATATATGCTTGTTCCCTGTTGGACTGGGAACTAAATTTGAGATGAAATCCATGGCATCTGTATTTAGTTTTTCCTAAGCAACATTGGATTCATATGTGTTCTGGTTTTTGAAATTCTTTTCTTCATTTATTTGACATATTTGGCATTGTGTAGTAATTTCTTTTGCTATACTTATGTCATTCTTTGCAAAATAATTGTCTCTAAATAACATCCAAAGTTTTCTTGAGCCAATATGCATGTAACTTTTATGTAAATCTTTCAATGTCTTTCTTGCCAAAATTCTACTTATTACATACACTTCTAAGCCATTAATTATTTTATAAAACACCCCATTTTTCTTAAGGACTTTTTGTTTTTCATCCAAATTGATTTGATCTCTTATGATTTCTTCTTTAGAGTATAATCCAGTGTTTTCTACCAACTGATTTAATCCAATTTTTATTGTTCGCTGCCTTTTTTGTGATGTATTTTCTAACCTTGACAAAGCATCTGCCACTATGTTGTATTTTCCAGAAATGTATTTGATTTCAAAACTGTATTCACTCAGTATTAGGCTCCAACGATGTATTCGACTGTTTCCATATTTGTTATTTAATATAGATGTTACAGCTTGGTGATCTGTTTCTATAGTAAATTCATTACCCAACAAATAAAATCTTAATTTTGTGACACAGTGTATGATACTAGCTGGTTCTAGTTCTGACACTAAATAACCTTTTTCATGTGGCTTTGTAATTCTTGATATGAATTGTATCGGGTATTCGACCCCATCATGTATTTGTAGTAATACCCCTGATAATCTTTCTATTGAGGCATCTGTTCTTAATATGAATGGCTTTGTATAGTCAGGATGGTATATTTTTAAATTTGACAGCAACATGTTTTTGATTTCTTGGAATGCTAGTTCTCTTCGCTGGTCCCATTTCCATTTTACACCTTTCCTCAACAGTTCAAGTAATGGAATTTCTTTTATACTTAGATCTGGTATCATCCTTTTATAATAATTAATTATTCCAATAAATCCTCTTAAAGTTCTTAAATTGTGTGGTGTTCTATATTCCTGAATAACCTGTGTCCGTTCTGGATCCATTTCAATTCCCTTAGTATTTAGTTTATAACCTACATATATTACTTCTTTTTAAAAAAATGTACATTTTTCTTGATTTATTTTTAGTCCAACTTTGTCTAATATGTTCATTATTATTTTTAGGTGTTTCGCATGCTCTTCAGTAGTTTTAGAAAAAATTATATATCATCAATGTAATGAATTACAAATTGTTCATATTGATCCAAAATATAATGAAGACATCTACATAGAGCACTGCACGATGATTGAAGTCCAAATGGTACTACTTTGAATTGATATACTACTCAATCTATCTGAAATACTGTATATTGTCTACTTTTCCTTTCTAGAGGTATTAACCAAAAACTATGCTATAAATCGATTTTAGTGAAAAATGACATTCCTGTAATTCTTCCTAGTATTCCATCTATACTCATTGGTGCTTCAAATTGCTTTTCAGTGATCTTGTTAATATTCCTTGCATCCAAACGTAGCCTGATTTCACCTGATCTTTTTCGTACTACCACTATAGGGTTAATGAAACGTGTATCTGCCTTCTCAATGATTCCATCTAATAACATATTATTAATTGTTCTATTTACTTCTTCTCTGTATTTATATGGTATTGGGTACAATTTTGTTTTAAAATCTTTTTCTTCTTTTACTTTTATACTATGAATATAATTGTGTGCAATTCTATTTTCTTTATTAACAAGTCCCTTGTGTTGCTGCAATATGGAAATGACTATTGATTTATATTCTTCAGGGCAATTTAAAACTTTAACCATATCCTCTTCTTCACAAATAAAATTATTTTTCATTATGTAATCATTATTCCTTGCTTCCAGTTTTACGCACTCCGCCTCGTAGGCATCGATCTGCTTTTCTCCATTCCTTAAATATTTATTACAATTATTCTTTACATTCTTTTGGGACATCTCCCTATCATCAAAATACATTTCTTCTTCATAAACATCATTACTTTCTTTTAATAATATCCTATCAATTCTTATTTCTTCTTCCTCCTCATCTTTCTGCGTAAACTTAATTATTTGCCCTTCCAAAGTTACAACTTTTTCTTCAAAATCTATCTTCACTTTCTTCTTTTCCAATTCATCATTTCCCATTAATATATCAACACATAAATCCTTGACAATAAATCCTTGCGTATTAATTTCTTTATTAAGAATATTAATTTTAAAATTGGCTAGTTCATCAATTTCACCCAACTTCTTATTATTTGCACCAACTATTTTAATTTTTGGAATCTTCATTATATCTGATAGTTTTAATGTATTAAAAATAAAATTTTCCGAGACTAAAGTACTTTCTGAACCAGTATCTATCATAATCTTAATCATTTTATTTTTGGCCATAGCATTTATATAAATTAAATTAATAGATTCAATAATTTTATCTTCATCTAAAGAAATAAATTCAGAAGGTTTCTCATAATGAAAATGACCACACTTGTAATTCAGAAAGTTTACTGCATAAAATTTGGATTGTTAGAATTATTCTCTAATTGTGTCTGACCATTTGGTTCTAATGTCCTGTGTCTTTCACTACTATGACTTCTACTCATATTTTCCTGCCTTGTATTATTTCGTTCTCTATCTTCGCAGCTTCTGTTCCTTCATATATAATTTACCTGTCTGTTGTGATTAAGCCGTTCTGTATTTCTCCTATTGTTAAAATCTTGTCTATTATAATTAGTATTGTTATTAACATTTTGTCTATTGTAAGAATTAGTACTGTTATTAACATTTTGTCTATTTTGATTATTATTCTTATTATATTGAAAATTATTATTGTTTTTTCTATTATTATTATTATTTATCCTAATATCATTGTTATCATTGTTACTTGTCATATTACCTCTGTGCATTCTTTGAATAAAATTGATAAAACTATCTATTGTTTGAATATTTTGTACTGTTACTGTTTGTACAACATCTGTATCAAAATGTCTAGATACATTTAAAACTGTTTCATCTTCTCTAAGTGGTGGTTCTAAATACTTTGCAACTGTTATCAGCTTTAATGCATAATCGACGATATTAGATCTTAAATTAGGATTATACTTTCCAAAATAGAGAACTTCCCTAAATCTAGCTTGCTCTAATTCACCCCAATAATAATTTAAAAATTTATTTTCAAATGTTTGTAAATTGTCCAAATCATTCTCAATACTGGCAAACCAAGTTGCTGCATTGTCACTTAATGTCATTCTAATATAATCTTTAATATCATTAATATTATTCACTAATCTTAATTTATGTCTTAAACTATTTATGTAAACTCTAGGATGCAAATTTTTGATATTACCAGAAAATTTAATCCCAGTGTCACTTGTTAAATTTAAGTAAGGTCTCCCTATGTCTCTCATTTGTGAAATATCATCTATTCTCTGTTCCACATTTCTTATTTGATTACTATTTATTTGGATATTTTGTTGCATATCGTCCAATTTTTCTTCTGTGTTTCTCCTGTCTTCGTTCATTTTGACTTCTAAGCTACATTTCTGCAACTCTATTTTCTGTTCTATATCTATCATATTACATCTTGAATATTCCTATTTACTTCTGTTCTCTCATTTTCTATCCTTTTTTATAGTCATGCCTTATATTTTTTATTTCATTTGCTACTTTTTTCTCTGCAGCTTCAAGTTTTTTATCTATTTGTTTTTCTATTTGTTTTATAATTTTATTATTATTATCTTCTATTTTCTTTTCTAATTTTTTATAATTCTCTTCCATTTTTTTCGAATTCTCTTCCAATTTCTGTTCCATTTTTTTCATGTCTTGTTCATCTGCATCATTATTGCTATTAGAGCTGCCATATTAACATTTTCTCCTCCTCGATTCATTTCCACTGTATCTTGTGGAACTTGGACTAAAATCTCCTCTTGTACAGCTTGTGTTTCTATTTCCACATCTTCTTCATTCTTTTTGTTTCTTGTACCTTTTTTTCCTTGAGACATATTGAGACTTAACTTGTTCAAATTTAATTAAAAATAAAAGCTATAATAGTTTTTTCTTCCAAATAAAATTAATTTAATTATATGAGAGCACTTATCTTTCCAAACTAATTCTTTTAAATAGAGAGAGCCCCGCGTTGGGCGACAAAATTGTTATGATGTGTTGTTGTTGTATGAGCTATAAGTAAATTTGAATGATATATATGTATGTATAGGGTTTTTATCGCGGTTCTTAAAGAATTAGGTTGTAAGTACTTTTTTAAATTAACTTTATTATAAATATTATGAAACAAACCTATCTATCTAATATAAGCAATATCAATTTAAAACAATCTATCTAAAAAAAAAAAAAATTACTAAATATATAAAAACTAAGTAGCTTTAAGAGGAGAATTGATCTCCGAAGAGTCGATCTGGATTCATTCTCCTATCGTAAAGCAAAAAAAAATAAATAAAAATTACATAAAAACCATTATATACATAAAAATATTTTTGTAAACTACAATATGTTAAATAAGTAGCTAAAATGGAATGGCAAAATCAAATTCCAAATTCAGATAATATTCAGAGTTATTCTCCATCATTAAAAGATGTAGCATATGAGAATCCACCTATAAGAAAGGCCGGTCTGGCACGAACTCCTCCACCGTCGCTTAAAAATAGAACAAACAGTATTTCCTCAAATGAAATCAGGATAAACGCCACTAATAGCTCATCTCATTGTGCCTCAATGTCGACATATTTGCCAGAAAACAAACCAGAACAAAAACAACAAACAGAAGCCACTGAACAAACTCGTCAGCAAGATGATGTTACAGGTTGGACGTTAATTAAAAATAAGAAGCGTCACCGATCAGAAGATAGCCCTCCGCATAGAATTAAAAAGCAAACTACCATTCAGGATTATTGGTTGCAGAAACCTACGCCAACGACCAATAGATATAGCCCTTTAACTACTGATGATATACAAGAAGAAAATAGAAATGCCGAATCCAAAAAACCTCCACCAATATTTATTCAGAATGTCGAATATATAAAACCTCTACGCGAATTGCTTGATGAAAAAATACCAAATCTATATACCATTAAATGCCTAAAGGATAACCAAATTAAAGTCCAAGTAGATTCACCTGAAAACTATTCGGATATTATTAAAAGCTCAACAGCAAAAAAAACGCAGTTTCACACATATCAAATAAAACAGGACCGTGGATTTCGAGTGGTTATTCGCAATATTCACCCCTCAACAGAAACTAATGAGATTAAAAGGGCACTCGAAGAACTAGGACATTCAGTCAAAAATATCTCCAACATAAAACGAATAAAGGATAAAAAGCAACTACCACTATTCCACGTAGAATTGGTTGCTAATGTTGCTAAATTTACTAATCAACACTGCATATCTGGTTGTATATATTTCCAAGTTAATTGATTGTATTTCTGTTTTCATTATAATATATATATATATATATATATATATATATATATATATATATATATATATATATATATATATATATATATATATATATTTATATATATATATATATAAATCTGTAGAAAATATCAGGTATTGTGGTCTATAATAAAAATCTTTATGATATTAATAAAAGACTTAATATTTCGCCATTTATTTTATGCGTTCATCAGGAGTAAACTCTAAAACAGACAAACATTACAAAAAAATGATGTACAAATATATTTAAAAAACACTCACAAAAATTAAAAGATTTCACAAACAAAACTACCATTGAAGTATGTAAACTTTTGAATGTCAAGACTAAACTGTACTAAGCACGTGCCTCACAGCAATACGGTAAAAAAATTTAAAATTAAATTCAAATGTAAAAATAAAAACAACAATAAAATAAAAGAAACGTTAAATGATATATCTCTGATGAGTTATTAAGGTTAGTTGTTATTAAGGTGAATGTTAGCTATTTATATATATATATATATATATATATATATATATATATATATATATATATATATATATATATATATATATATATATATATATAAGAAATACTGGATATTATTGACTGTCGATATAAACAAACAACACAGTTTATTAGGGTTGCAGTCAGAATTATTGGCCGGGATGTTAAAAAAAACACTCTTTTGACTTTTTGTCGAGCTTTCGGAATATTTTTATTCCTTTTTCAAGACACTGTAAAAGACAATTATGTAAGTATTTAAAAATAATATCACCATTCTTCAGTGTAACTTACTAGTCGTTGAGATTATTTTAGTAAGCATTGAACACTCAACATTAATACCACACATTAAAATATACAATTATGGACAATACATCATAAAATTTTTAAAAATTTGTTGTTAAAAATAGTAAAACTTGATTGATGGCATGTTTTACTGGTGTATATTAACTCATACAGAGAATGGAAAGAAAAAACAGTGTAATTAATATGTAATTAGGTGTAAATTGATGTTATCTTTCTTTACAAGCATTACTAGAGGCCTTTCTTAGGTGTCTATAATTTTTAACCTGTCTTAATGGTATGCAACATATTATACAGAGGTGTAATTTTTCGTACAGGTAAATATTTATTTTATTTTTATTTTTGGTGTTTTTCTAGTAAATAACAATAAATGTTACTTAATTTGTCTATATCGGACTTTTTATTGATACAAGATGTGCTAGATTTTATGAAACACATTTCCAAAAAAAACACGTTTTAAATGGTTCTTTTCTTTTGCCAAAATACAGGAATCATCGAACTTGAACTCATGTTTTAGAGTTAGTGCATGTTCTGTCAATGCACATGCATTGATTTTTTTGGTTTTTATGTCACTGCGATGTGATATCACCCTGCTGTGAAAATTACGAGATGATTCTCCTATGTAAATTTTATTGCAGTTACTACACGGTATAGAATAAACAACATTCGATGACTCCTGTATTGTGAAAGGATCTTTTGTCTTTGTGTAAAGCTTCGATACTGTTTTCACATTTTTGGTTGTAATTTTTAAGCCACTAACATTTTTAAAGATGTTCATTAGCTTAGGTGTCAAAAATGGAATATAGGGTAGGCAACCATAAGTTATTTTAGATGGTAATATTGCTGCGTTATGTGTCAATGTCAATTGTCGGATCTCATTGTTATGAAAATTTTGGTTGACAGAAACTTGTGAAGGAAAAGGAGAACCGAAAATGAGTTTGTTTAACAGCCCTATGGGATAAGAATTCTCTTGTAGTATGGATCTCAACTTTTTTAGTCCCTTGTCTCTGAATTCTGTATGTGACAAATTGATAACCCTAGTTTTTAAAGCCAAAACCAAATTTGTTTTCATCTTAGATGGATGTTGAGAATAAAAGTTGTTTAAATATAAATTTTTTAATTATAAAAATAATGTTGTTTATTCTATACCGTGTAGTAACTGCAATAAAATTTACATAGGAGAATCATCTCGTAATTTTCACAGCAGGGTGATATCACATCGCAGTGACATAAAAACCAAAAAAATCAATGCATGTGCATTGACAGAACATGCACTAACTCTAAAACATGAGTTCAAGTTCGATGATTCCTGTATTTTGGCAAAAGAAAAGAACCATTTAAAACGTGTTTTTTTGGAAATGTGTTTCATAAAATCTAGCACATCTTGTATCAATAAAAAGTCCGATATAGACAAATTAAGTAACATTTATTGTTATTTACTAGAAAAACACCAAAAATAAAAATAAAATAAATATTTACCTGTACGAAAAATTACACCTCTGTATAATATGTTGCATACCATTAAGACAGGTTAAAAATTATAGACACCTAAGAAAGGCCTCTAGTAATGCTTGTAAAGAAAGATAACATCAATTTACACCTAATTACATATTAATTACACTGTTTTTTCTTTCCATTCTCTGTATGAGTTAATATACACCAGTAAAACATGCCATCAATCAAGTTTTACTATTTTTAACAACAAATTTTTAAAAATTTTATGATGTATTGTCCATAATTGTATATTTTAATGTGTGGTATTAATGTTGAGTGTTCAATGCTTACTAAAATAATCTCAACGACTAGTAAGTTACACTGAAGAATGGTGATATTATTTTTAAATACTTACATAATTGTCTTTTACAGTGTCTTGAAAAAGGAATAAAAATATTCCGAAAGCTCGACAAAAAGTCAAAAGAGTGTTTTTTTAACATCCCGGCCAATAATTCTGACTGCAACCCTAATAAACTGTGTTGTTTGTTTATATCGACAGTCAATAATATCCAGTATTTCTTGTATTTACATGATGGGGTTTTTTGAGAACATCAGGAGAGGATATGGTTCTGCTAGCGTAGATTTCCTAAAACAATGGGCCAATTTCAACATCAAACTTGCATCACTCAACAACAGAAGAATTTTCCTTCTGAAATGTAGAAAAAATCTTTGTTTTCCTGCACACATAGAGAATGGAAAGTTTAACATCAATAACTTGTTACATCATAAAGGAGGTAAATTAGGTAGTAAAATTCAAAACTTCAATTCAAATTTAAAAACCAAAGTCTTAAATTTAGAAATCTCTGTAACAATAAATGATATTACATACACAGAAAAGAAGTTACATCAACTAAAAAATACATTAGAGCAGCATTTACCTGCTCCGTTACTACAAGAATTCTATAGAAGGCAAAAAATTAAATACAATAAAATTTTCTTTCGAATTAAAAATAATAACATCAAAAAATTTAACAAAATAAAAGTTGATCAATTTTCAAAAATAACATTTCAAGAAAAATGGTTCAAAAATCTAACTGACATCACTTTTCCATACAATGTGAAAAAACTTTTGTCTTTGGGTCCAAAATTTTGCCTATTTCCTAGTGCTAGAGATTTTAAAATGTCTTCTCTTCTCTCAGATATTGAGTTTCTTATTTCTGGTTTAGAACCTCAAGAGAAGGATATTGTGAGATCTCAAAGCACTAATGTTATCACTAACTTTTTACACAAAACAAGTAAAGAAGGACATTTTTTGAACACAATATATAATGAGTGTAAACAATTTTTGAAATCAAATCCAGACATTTACATTGTTAGGAGTGACAAAGGTAATGTAACAGTGGCAATGTATAAAAATGATTACATTGAAAAAAGTAATAGTTTATTAAATGACACAAAAAGTTACATAAAACTTAAGAACAGTCCGGTGTGCACCCTCCAACAAAAGGCGAACAAGCTGGTTTCGGATTTAGCTGCTTCCAAATCCATAACAACAGAAGTTGCAAAATCCTTAAAAATTTACAATGCAGTTGCACCTAGGTTTTATACACTACCTAAAGTTCATAAACCCACTATTTCAATGAGGCCTATTGTATCTTCCATTGATGCTCCTAATAGTAAACTTTCTAAACACCTTACAGATATTCTCACAATTTCCTACAATGAATCCAATGAATTCTATATTAGAGATTCTTTTTCATTTAGTAACTTCATTAACAATGTTAAAGTTCCAAATAATTATATATTGATTAGTTTAGATGTTGTGTCATTGTTTACAAACTTACCACTAGATGCTATTCTTAACAGCATTAAAAATAACTGGAACAACATCTCTCCACATACGAAGATCAGTTTAGATGATTTCATAAGAATTTTAACATTTATATTTGATTCTAACATCTTTGTATTCAATGGTAATTTTTTCAAACAAATTTTTGGCACTCCAATGGGCAGTAAAATATCCCCCATACTATGTAATTTTGTTTTGGATGAACTTATAACAACATGTAAAGAAAACATACCTTTTCACATACCATTTATTAAACGTTATGTAGATGATTTGATTCTATCGGTCCCTGAAAACAAGGTAACTGATGTTTTAAACACTTTTAATGCCCAATGTGAACACCTACAGTTTACGGTTGAGAGAGAGGCTGATAATATGATTCCTTTTTTAGACATGCTAATCCATCGTGGCAATGATGGCATGCTAAAGACGGAGTGGTATCGTAAACCTTGTTTCAGTAACCGTTTCATAAACTTTTATTCTCAACATCCATCTAAGATGAAAACAAATTTGGTTTTGGCTTTAAAAACTAGGGTTATCAATTTGTCACATACAGAATTCAGAGACAAGGGACTAAAAAAGTTGAGATCCATACTACAAGAGAATTCTTATCCCATAGGGCTGTTAAACAAACTCATTTTCGGTTCTCCTTTTCCTTCACAAGTTTCTGTCAACCAAAATTTTCATAACAATGAGATCCGACAATTGACATTGACACATAACGCAGCAATATTACCATCTAAAATAACTTATGGTTGCCTACCCTATATTCCATTTTTGACACCTAAGCTAATGAACATCTTTAAAAATGTTAGTGGCTTAAAAATTACAACCAAAAATGTGAAAACAGTATCGAAGCTTTACACAAAGACAAAAGATCCTTTCACAATACAGGAGTCATCGAATGTTGTTTATTCTATACCGTGTAGTAACTGCAATAAAATTTACATAGGAGAATCATCTCGTAATTTTCACAGCAGGGTGATATCACATCGCAGTGACATAAAAACCAAAAAAATCAATGCATGTGCATTGACAGAACATGCACTAACTCTAAAACATGAGTTCAAGTTCGATGATTCCTGTATTTTGGCAAAAGAAAAGAACCATTTAAAACGTGTTTTTTTGGAAATGTGTTTCATAAAATCTAGCACATCTTGTATCAATAAAAAGTCCGATATAGACAAATTAAGTAACATTTATTGTTATTTACTAGAAAAACACCAAAAATAAAAATAAAATAAATATTTACCTGTACGAAAAATTACACCTCTGTATAATATGTTGCATACCATTAAGACAGGTTAAAAATTATAGACACCTAAGAAAGGCCTCTAGTAATGCTTGTAAAGAAAGATAACATCAATTTACACCTAATTACATATTAATTACACTGTTTTTTCTTTCCATTCTCTGTATGAGTTAATATACACCAGTAAAACATGCCATCAATCAAGTTTTACTATTTTTAACAACAAATTTTTAAAAATTTTATGATGTATTGTCCATAATTGTATATTTTAATGTGTGGTATTAATGTTGAGTGTTCAATGCTTACTAAAATAATCTCAACGACTAGTAAGTTACACTGAAGAATGGTGATATTATTTTTAAATACTTACATAATTGTCTTTTACAGTGTCTTGAAAAAGGAATAAAAATATTCCGAAAGCTCGACAAAAAGTCAAAAGAGTGTTTTTTTTTAACATCCCGGCCAATAATTCTGACTGCAACCCTAATAAACTGTGTTGTTTGTATATATATATATATATATATATATATATATATATATGGATATCTTAGTAGTCAATATATTGGTCTTTAAGTAAAACTCTTGTAGGTTTGTTAAGCTTTCGAGTTTATTTTACTCTTATTCAAAACGTACTAAAATTAACATAAAAAATTTTACATTAAAAAAATGAAGTTATTATATCTTCAATAGGCTTACCCTTGTGAGGATTGTGTTTTAAAATTAGCAAAATTAATTAAAATAATGACATTAAATTTGATTTACTTTTTCGTTCTGTCAAAACTTATTATTAAGGTTTCCATGTCTCTTCTATTTTTTATATATTTATTTTAGGTGAGTTTGACAGAGGAAATGTCTATGTTTATGCAAACCTTCATTGCAAATTTTGATATAATATTACAGTTATTAAACAAGCAACAGAGTTTATGTTACTAAGTAATTAAGAAAGAAAAAACATGAATAAAAATAAATTTTATCTCATTTGAACTTGGAATAATCCCTTTAATATGCGTAACATTTAAGAACTTTTATATTGTTATTCTTTTATTTAAAAGAAGATTACTGTATATAGCACTAAGATTTTCAATGTCTTCTCTTTTGTTTAAGGTGTTTTGTGTACTTTTAATTAAACACATTTCTAGAAACAGTCTTTTGTTGAAATTTCTTTCCCTTCTCAATATTTCTGTTTGATCATAGTTAGGCGTATGGCCATAGACATTTCCTCTGTCAAACTCACCTAAAATAAATATATAAAAAATAGAAGAGACATAGAAACCTTAGTAATAAGTTTTGACAGAACGAAAAAGTAAATCAAATTTAATGTCATTATGTTAATTAATTTTGCTAATTTTAAAACACAATACTCACAAGGGTAAGCCTATTGAAGATATAATAACTTCATTTTTTGAATGTAAATTTTTTATGTTAATTTTGGTACGTTTTGAAAAAGAGTAAAATAAACTCGAAAGCTTAACAAACCTAAAAGAGTTTTACTTAAAGGCCAATATATTGACACTACTAAACCCAAGATATCCATATATATATATATATATATATATATATATATATATATATATATACATAGTCACTAAAGCCCTTTCAAATAAAAAAAAAGAATATATATATATATATATATATATATATATATATATATATATATATATATATATATATATATATATATATCCGGTTTTTTAGGCGTTACGCCCGTCCGGTATGGATCTATGGAGGAGTATCACCGAGCCGCAAGCCCTTATCTCTTGCCGTACTGCTCCACCATAGGCCGATCAGATCCCAGCATATTCTAGTCTAAGCCGCAGATTCATCTAGAATTTTAAACTGCTGCGTTAGACTTTTTGTTTTCTGTACACCGAGCTGGGGCTCGATCCCACATCCACTGAACCATTCGACAGTGAAGCAAATGAGAGGCAGCCGCACAGCCCGCTGAGCTATCTGACTGACAGCTATTTTTATCATTTATAAATTTTGTTCAATACATTATAATATAATTATGTTACTTAACTATCCACTGTATGTTTTATAATTTATAGTGTTTTTATTTTTGTTTATGTGATACATCTCAAGAAATAATTCACTTTTGTAGTTATCAGTCTGGCCAAAATCAGAGCTTTGTATAGTCAAGCATATGCCAGTATTTTCATAGTGCTCAACTACTGCACAAGTTTGTGCAGTAACTTTTTTTAGATTTGATTGATTTGTTTAGAATCATGGATGAGACCATCATAGGAATTACTGCTGTAAATCAGTTTTTTTTTTAATTTGTTTAGGATAGCCGTTGTTACAAAAAAAATTGTATATGTCCAGATTCTTTTGTAAAAATTTGTCATCAACAACGGACAGTATCCTGTTTTTCATATCTAATACGGTATTATATTTTTGACGGGTGGTATGATTTGAATAGTAATTTATATACCTGTCTGATGTTGTCGACTTTTGCTACCAATCCAATGTCAAAATCTTGTCATTTGTTCTTATTACCCTTGTGTCCAAAATTGGTATACTAAAATTTGTCTCAGTTTCAATTGTAAACTAAGGATGTTTATTAAATGAAATAAAAATGTTTAGTGTAGTAATAATGTGCTACGACGAAACTGCACATAGGATGTCATTGACATATTTATATATAAATGGCAATTCAAAAGGTAATTGTGTAATCACATTATTTAAGAGATGATCAGTTACAATAGTTACAAGGATTGGACTAATCAGGGAGCACATCGGTGTTCCAGTAAAATTTACCATCGAAACTAAAGTAAATGTTGTTAAAAATGAACCTAAGGATTTGAAGAAAATTGTCTTTTGATAAAGTCGTGTAGTCTTTTATAAGGTTCCAATTTGATTCTATAATGTCCGTGACCATATTTAGTGGAATGTTTGTAAATAACGACACCACATCTAAAAAAAAATTAAAACATAATCATTGGGTAACTGCATAACAGAACTGACAAAGTAAATGTGTCCTTAGAATTATAATTATTGTGATATTCATTTAATGTGATGCATAATTTAATGTATTAGCAAGAAATTTAGAAATGTTGTAAGTAGTGTATTTAAAAGAACTTACAAAAGGCCTGAGAGGAATGTCCAATTTATGGATTTTAGACAAACAATAAAGTTTAGGGAAACATGAGTCATAGATTATCAAGTGTTTTGGAACTTCTTTAGTAAGTTGATGTTGGTTTTTTAAGATCTTTATTAATTCATTATAGTTTTTCTATATCACTGACGTAGGATGTTTGTCCAAAGCCTTATATATCGATTTGTCGTTTAATAACGTTAAGGTTTTGTCGACTCGTAATACTCCTGTTTGTTCATAGCTACCGTACATTCCCCTTTATCAGATTGTAAAATGTATACGTCTGAATGTAACTTTAAGTATTGTTTTACATATTTAAACATTCTGTTTATTGTTGTGGGGCGCTTAGATGTTAAATTATGTTATTAATTAGTTACTACAATTGTCACCTCATCGCTGATATTTTCTACATCAGCTAAAAAAGTATAAGTGTGCCCCATATCAGTGGCGGTTGGTATATAAGTGCTGCGGAGCTGGAGAACCACCAAAATAATCAAAACAAAATTACTTTGAAAATTAAATAAAAAATATCACTACTTATAAAATCTAAATTCTTTTAGATGGTTTTCGTGGATGGCCGCCTTTATTTTAATCTGTCGTTCGTTGCATCTCATGGCGACAGCAAGTCCCACTTATTTGGCCGAACCGGTGCTACTCCGAGCTGTGAACTGTTAAAGATATCCCCGATAACACCCGCTCAACCCCTCGCCTACACTTTTCAGGCGACGACTAAAAGCAATATTTGAGCTGTATTTGTCGCAGTTCGAACTAGTGTGTACAAACCTACGTTTATTGTAATTTTAAATAATCGGTGATCGCGACGCGACGACTGTTAAAATAAGTTGTCCTGCACGTAATTCGGTATTTATATTAAGTATATGAGAATAAAAGTGCTGTTCAGGATGGATGTTATTTATAATTTGATTAACGTTAAGAGATTATTTAAATATTCTTATGACGAAAAACTAGAATTAAAATGCAAAGGACGTCCTTTGCCGGATATTAAAATCGAAAAAGAAGGATCAAGCAGAGGGAAAAATTACAAACGACAATTTAATTGCGATATTTATACGAGAAATAGTTGGATATGTGGCTGCAACAGAAAAAACGCTCTTTTCTGTTTTGCTTGTGTACTCTTTGGAGGTGATAAGTCATGGACGCAAGTTGGTGTAACAGACTTAGTACATTTAAGTGATAAAATAAAAAAGCACGAAACTTCTAAGCATCATTTGCACAATCAAATGGAATATGCTTTATTAGGCTCCGTGAATATTAAAGAACAGTTAGATTCTGCATACTGGATAAATATTCAAAAATTCAGTGAAGCTGTAACAAAAATAGGTATGTTCTCTCAAAAATTATAGACTGCATAAAATTTTGTAGTGTTTTCGAATTGGCGCTTCGGGGACACGACGAGACACAAACATCCGACAATGCTGGAATTTTTCGCGGCCTCATAAATTTTACTGCTGAATTGGATAGAACTTTAGCACAACACTTGGAAGAATTGACGGTTTTTAAGGGCATTTCTAAAGAAATTCAAAATGATATTTTGCACTGCATGTTGGAATTATGCCAGGATAACATTTTGGAGGAAATTCGGGAATCTCTATATCTAGCTGTCATGGCCGACGAGACTACAGACATTTCAGCAAAATCACAAATGGTTGTAGTATTTAGATATTGTCGAAATGGAGCATCGGTAGAACGATTTTGGACATATTTGGTACCTTCAAAATTAAATGCAGATACTTTAAGCAAAAACATTTTCAGTGTTTTGGATCCTATCCTGGAAAACTCAAATAATAAACTAATTGCTCAGAGTTATGATGGGGCAGCGGTCATGTGTGGACAGCACGCAGGAGTTCAAGCCAGAATCAAAGAAAAATATCCATTTGCTCATTTTGTACACTGTTACGCGCATCAATTAAATTTAATAATGTCTAAGGCTTGTTCCGAAAACTCTCAAGCTAGACTTTTTTTTGGAATTTTAAATGAAATCAATACCTTTTTTAAAAATTCGCCACAACGAGTGGCAGTTTTAGATAAAATCGTCCAAAAGAAAATTCCTCATGGCGCTCCAACTCGCTGAAACTTTAATATTCAAACTGTTAATGTTGTGTTTGAACATCGATCTTCTTTTATCGCATGTATGGAAGAAATAGAAGAATCGTTTGATAAGGCAGCTGTCTGTAGTTCAGCGTCTTCCATTCGAAGAATACTAGTGGATCAAAATTTTGTTTTTTGGTTAACATTTTTCCATCGCATAATGCCACAAGTAGACGTTTTGTATAATCCCCTTCAAAAGACTAGAATAGAATAGAATAGAAATATGCTTTATTGTCACTGAAAATTATTGAACAATTTTATGGACAAAGCTAAAAAATAAATCAGTCAAATAGTACAAAAAGTATAAAACAAAAACAAATATAGTAAAAAACAGAATAACAGAATTTTAAATTAGTAAAATTATTGTATAACCTATATAATTTGTACAGACAACAACAAATGAGACAAATTGTAGCCACTGCTTGAGTCACCCAAATGTAATTATAAACAATACTAATTTTGTTTCTTTGTTATACATTAAGAAACTCGTCAACTGAATAATATGGTCTTTCTGAGAGATAGATTTTTGTCACCTTACAAAACTTAATGAAGGATGTTGCGGATTTAATTTGTCTTGGAAGGTGATTATAAAGTTTCTTTGCACGATATAGAATAGAATTCTTTACTAGCTGAGTGGACGGGATCGGCAAATAAACGTTACAATCTGAATTTCTAATGGAGTAGCCATGGTCAGGTCTATCGGGAAAAATGTTTAGGTGATTTCGAATCAAACAAACCGTTTCCAAAATAAATAAAGAGGGAAGCGTCAAAATTCCGTGATTTTTGAAGTAGGTCTTGCAATGAGTTGTTTGTCTGAGACCAAATAGATAACGGATTGCTTTAATCCGGACTAAAACGGATCCTTTGGAAATCAATAAAACGGTGACAGATTTCGAAAGATACATGAATTCAGTTAGAAATTCAATAGATGATACCATTGACCAAGGTTCTAGTTTATGTGTTGAACCATTACCAACTAAAAGGTTACGGAAGGATAACAGTCCAGTTGATCATCGGAGAGCATCTATCGAAGTTTGTGATATAATCATAAATTGTGCAAATGATAGATTTGCTTTTAAAAATCACCTACTTGCAACTTCATTGCTTTATCCTGAGCAATTTGATAATTATTGTGATAATTTCCCAGATGAAAATTTAAGCCTGACTTGCGCGTCATATCCAAATTTAGATAGGGAGCGCTTGAAGACTGAATTATCTGTTATTTATTTTAGAAGAGACTGTAGAGACATTAATGGGGCAATAACTTTTTTAAAATTTTTAATTAAAAATAATTTAACAGAGCCTTTTCAAGAAACTTTAAAACTGCTTCAAATTCTAATTACAGTGCCCATGAGTACGGCAGAAGCTGAAAGGTGCTTTTCGAGTTTAAAACGGATTAAAACATTCTTGAGAAATTCCATGACTGAAGACCGACTTGTAGCATTAACCATGTTGTCAGTAGAAAAAACACTTATAAAAGAAATACCAAACTTTAATGAAAAAGTTATAGACAAGTTTGCTTTAAAAAAAATCGACGAATCGAGCTTATTTATAAAAAAAAATAATATATTTGGCTCTGTGTGTAGTTAGTTCGTAAGACCCTATAATGCAATTATTGTTGTGGCGATTTTGTTTGTAGTGTTTTTTCGTTTGCATTCCTTGCAAACTAAAAGCCTCGTTGTAAAATACAACGATTAAAAGATATTGAATTTAAAAAAACCAAAAAATACTGCAGAACTACCAAATCTTTGAGTCACCAGCCGCCACTGCCCCATATTATTAGGTAATTCAAACCAATCGCTGCTATAATGACAAGTAATGTCTAATATTTGCGATATTACAAACAAATTATACAAAAATCTAATTTTCCTAAAAAAAATGTCATTTGAAAAAAAAAATGATCCACTGTGGAACACTCTCGCCTACACTACATTACTCTGTGGCAATCATATTATTTAATAATTTTTATATAAATCGTTTATGATAAATAAAGTAATTTAAAAAAATTGAAGGGTAAGATGAAAAAAATAAATTACTTTGGATTATATGTCACCTGAAGTTATTGGTGATTAATAAAGTATGGTTACTTAATAGAATAATTAGCTCAAATCAGAAAAACAATCAACACGAGAAAATAACTAATAAATAAGTAACGTGTTATAAATAAATTATATTACTTAATTAGAAACATTGCCTTGATTAAAAATCCATTATTATATTTTGTAAAATACCGTATTATTCCAAGATATCAAAAATCAACTATAATAAAACCACATCTTAGTAGTTTTCCACAAAATATAATGTGTTGTTAGTATAGGAAATATTTTTTAAATGGAATTAAATATTTAAGGAAAATTTATGTAATGTTGTACTAATGTACATGACTTTTTGATTTCCACTTCGGAAATCGTTTTTAAAATATATTTGTGTTTTGTGTCTAACACTGTAGATTGTCGTTTATTTTGTGTTTCATATAGATTATGTGTAAATTGTAGGTGATATTACTTTTGCTATTGTTATTATATTCTTTTTATTGACTTGTTTTATCTACTATTGGAAACCAAAACCGATGTTTCTGATGGATTTATTATACATTTTACTTCGTTAAGTAGGTGAGATCTATTTTTCTGACTTTTCTTTGTTTCATATCTGTTTCCTTCATGATTATTTGTGCAAGTCTCTGTTCTTGATATATGCTGATAGATGTTCATGGTCGTTTATACTGATATTCAGTGGTCTGCAAGTAAAAGTAGGTACGGGAGAAACCGCAAGGTCAATAAGTGTCAGGATAAACGAAGATGAAATACAAATGAGGCATCAATAATCATGAAAGAAATACTTAACCAAAAAAAATGTATACTAAGCCCATCAGCAAAATGTAGCAGGCTTTGGTTACTAAAACTAAAAGAAGTTAGTAAAAAAATATATCAACCATAGCGGAGTAATAGGAAGTAGGAGAAATATTACGTACAATTTTTACACAATACATATAATACACAATATTCTAAGACAGTGTTGGACACACTGCTAATTATCTAACACAAACCTACGTTACATAACTTAGGAATAACATGTAACATAAATATAACACAAAAAATACACACACAAAATACAATTTGATATTCTTAGGATAAGAACACCACACTCACATTTTTTTCAACCTTAAGTATGCTGTTACCTACAATATAGAGGCAACTCCTGTCAATTCAGACAAAAGACATCACTTAATAAAAACTTTTTTTTTTATTTAGAATTTCCGCATCAACCATTAAAGGTTATTAGCGGGTTTTACAGATTTTACAGTTGTTATTACAAATACAAATTTACTAATTACAAATTGCGTATTAAATTACACATAATAAATTACAAATTACAAAAAGATACATATAATATAACTTAAATTTTGTGTAGTAAACGTCTGTCCTTAAGGAATTTGAATGTATTTGATATATTACTGTTTAAAATATCTTTAGGTTTCTTTGCTTCTTCTGGTACATTTTTGATGGCTCTCTCGTAGGAATAAAGAGAACATTCAATCAATACATGTTGAACAGTTATTGGACATTCACAATAGGAACATTCAGGTGGTAGTTCTTTTGTTATGAGATGCTGGTGAGTTAACGCTGTATGTCCAATTCTTAGTCGGTTTATAATCACTTGTTGCCTTCTGTTTTTCTGGAAATTGTAGTTTAGTGCCAATCCTAGTTTTCACGTTTTTAAGGTTAGCCTTATTAGAATTCCACATTTGTTGCCAATTTTTTACACAGTGCTGTTTAATATTGAGCTGGATATCACTGAATGGAATTGTAGTCATTGTGCTTTCTTTGCTAACTCATCTACTTTTTCATTTCCTGCGATACCTGTATGTGATGGTACCCAGAGAAATGTAACGTTCACGTGTCTGTTTTCTAGGTGATAAAGTGCTAATTGTATTTGTTGCAGGATAGCATGTACTGGATATAGTTGCCTTAAGCTCTGAAGAAAAGATAAAGAGTCGCCTTTAAAATGGCGATTGCTTCTCCCGTGAAAATGCTGCAGAATTGAGGGATGCGAACTCCATATTCAGCCTTTCCTAGAATAAAGGCCACTGCGTGTCCGTTTTCAGTTCTTGACGTATCAGTAAAAATCTTGTTATGGCCAGTGTATTCTTATATCCGTTGTTGATATAATTTGTTAATGATTATGGGATTTGTGGTACTCTTTGGATAGGCCGTGAGGGATAGATCAATAGTGGGAAAATTAATAGTCCAGGGAGGTATAGTTCGTTGTGTAGGGTAAAAATGTGTCAGCTGCTCCATGTCAAAACCATATCTTGTTAGACGTTCTTTAAGGGGTGGATATTTAATTTGTTGATGGCACTGAGTAGGTGGATATACTTTATAAAGAAGTGGATAGTTTGTGTTATTAGGGCTGGAAGACAATCTCGCGACATAATTTAAAGAAATGTGTTGTCTTCGTATTGATAGGGGAGATTCATCTAGGATAACCTGAAAACTTGAAACAGGACTAGTTCGGTAAGCACCCAGAATTAGTCTTAAACATGTGTTTTGTATAATGTCTAGTTTTTTAAGTATATAATTACTCGCAGTTGAATAGCATATTGCACCATAATCCAGTTTACTTCGGATTAATGATTGGTATATATGCAGAAAAGTCGGTCAGATAGCTCAGCGGGCTGTGCGGCTGCCTCTCATTCGCTTTACTGTCGAATGGTTTAGTGGATGTGGGTCGAGCCCCAGCTCGGTGTATGGAAAACAAAAAGTCTAACGCAGCAGTTTAAAATTCTAGATGAATCTGCGGCTTAGACTAGGATATGCTGGGATCTATCGGCCTATGGTGGAGCAGTACGACAAGAGATAAGGGCTTGCGGCTCGGTGATACTCCTCCATAGATCCCTATTGGACGGGCGTAACGCCTAAAAAACCGGATATATATGTATATATATATATATAATATATATATATATATATATATATATATATATATATATATATATATGCAGAAATTTTATGGTGTCCGCTCCCCAAGATGGGTTTGATAGCATTTTAAGGAGATTTATTTTAGATTGGCAGGATACGACTAGCTTTTTAATATGTTCTGTCCATGTTAACTGACTGTCCAGTCTCAGGCCAAGAAAGTCAATGCTCTCTACTTGTTTTAGGTTGATACCATTTAGAGTAAGTGATGTTTTGCAATCAGTTTTTCTTTTATTGAATACGATGAAACGAGATTTATCACCTGAGAACGTAAAACCAGTCTTTTGGGACCAGTCTTCTAGTTTATGCAGAAATGATTGCAAAATTTTTGAGGCTAGTGTAATATTGCAGCTACTAGTATATACAACTAAGTCATCTGCATACAGATCTGCTTTCAAAGGTAGCTTTATCTCTTGAGCGATATTATTAATTGCTATTAAAAATAAAGTGGGGCTTAAGGTTGAGCCCTGTGGAATACCGTTTTCAAGACATTCTGTTTTTGAGGTAATTCCATTTACACGTACTTGTAATATCCTATTATTCATGAAATGTTTTACAAATGCAAGAAAATTTCCCTGGATACCCCAATTGGACATGGTTTGTAAAATGTTGTATCTCCATGCAGTATCAAATGCTTTATTTATATCAAAAAATATGGCAATTACTTTCTGGTTATTTCTAAAGGACTCACATATAATATTGTCAATAGCTACTAAGGCATCATGAGTTGATCTGCCTTTTCTGAAACCGCTTTGGATATGGCTTAATAATTGGTTTTTTTCAAGAAACCATATTAATCTGTTATTAAAAATTTTTTCTAGTAGTTTGCATGTATTATTTGTAAGAGAAATTGGTCTATAGGAAAGGGGGTCAGTTTTTGATTTGAAAGGTTTTAATATGGGAATAATTGTTGATTCAAACCAGATTGAAGGAAATTTTTTATTAAGGTAAATGTGATTGAAAATGTCTAAGAGAATTAATTTTCCTATGTACGGCAAGTTTTTGATAAATATGATTGGTATATTATCAGTACCCGATGAAGTGTTTTTTGATTTATCTAGAGCTTCTTCAAATTCTTGATATGTCTTTTCACGTTTATTTTTGAAATCTAAAAATGCGGGATTGAAGTTTGCATTGCTTGAATTATTCTTATATAAATCTGACATAATATTACTAATTTCTTATTTGGAAGATATTCATTTGTTTTTACAAGAAAGAGTGTTAATATGAATTGAGTTTTGTTCACCTTTTAGTGTACGTACTTTATTCCAGATTGTAGTCATAGGTGTTGATGAATTTTTGGTAGAGACATAATTTGACCATGTTTCTTTTTTACTTTTCTGAATAAGATATTTGATTTTTGCTCTAAGTTTTTTAAAATTGATAACATTTTCTGTTGTTTTATGTCTTTTTAAAACATTGAAAGGATGTTTGCTGGATTTCATAGCTAAGGCTATTTCTTCACTCCACCATGGTACTGGTCTTCGTTTACAAGGTTTTGTTTTTCCCACTGCAATATTAGCGCATTTTACTATAGTATCATTGAAATGATGAAGAGATGAATCTATGCTATCTTCTAGAATAAAGTTCGTAAGATAATTATTCATTAGATCTCTATATAAATCCCAGTTTGCTGAGTTTAGTTTCCATTTTTGGTAAACAAGAATATTTGGTTGATCATGCAAAATGGTTTTAATTGTTACAGGAAAATGATCGCTATTATATAGATAATCAAGACTATTCCAAGAAAAACTTGTAGCTAATGTGTGATCACACAACGAAATATCGATGGCAGAAAAAGTACTATTGTGGGAGCTAAAATGAGTAGATTTACCAGTATTCATTAAAATTAGATTTTGATTGTCTATTAATTTCTGAAGAAGTCTACCACATTTGTCTGTTTTTATACTACCCCATGTGATATTATGACAATTCAAGTCACCAAGTATTAGTTTGGGAGCAGGAATATCATCGATTAAGCGATGTAATTCTTCAAGTACATTTTCATTTGGATGAGGGAGGTAAATGTTACATATGTTAATAGGTTTACAGTTGATATTGCATGACACTGATACAGCTACAGTTTCTAGATTAGTATGTAGCTTAATTTCTTTGGTCTGAATGTGATTTTTTACAAAAATACCAACCCCTTTACTAGCATATGTTGCGTCTCGATTTTTAAGGAAATGGGAATAATTTTTTATATTAAAGTTATTAGTTTTAAGGTGGGTTTCCTGTAAATATATTATAAGAGGAGAAAGATCGTTTATAAGTAGATAAAGGGATTCTAAATTATTAAAATAACCATTAAGATTCCACTGTAATATAAATGTATTAGGTATCCATTTTATTTTACAAGGTGGGAAAGGGAGTTATCGCTTTCAATATCCGAGGATGAATCGATAACTGAGGATTGTATCTTTTTTCGAAGTCTTGTTAGTTTATTTTTTATTTTGCGATCAGGAATATGGTCGTGGGCGAATAGAAGTATCTTTTTAAAAGAACCCATATCGGTTGTGTAATTTTCTACTATGGGGGTAGGATAACTTGAGTTTAATGCGTTACATATTGCCTCACAAAGAACTGTAAATTTAAGAGGAAATGTCGGGTATTTAGATTCGATTTTACCTTTAATAGATTCAAGTGACTCGAGGATATCAGATTGTGATGATTTTTGCCGCTTAACCGTATTTTTGGGTTTGGTAAAAATTGTTGGATCGGGTGGCGTTTCATGTATCTCAGGAGAGTCAGTAGATATTTGTCTCTTTGTTTTTTGATGGGAGGCATGAGTGTTCAAAGTAATAGGATTGTTATTTTTAGTTGTTTCGTTGTGAATATCTTCTGCTATTATTTGAAAGTTAGTGGTATTATTAATAGGATTTCTTGCTTCTGTTGTAAGTTTTTGAGGTTATATAGATTGATTCATAGAATCTTAATAAATTCAGTTCCAAATGTGATGAACCTTGGACTGGTGGAAGTTTGATCATCCTTTCCCTGTGGCTGGCTAACCATTCACAACGTAGACTATTAACATATGATTTTTTGGATTGACTTCTCTTCATTGTTCTTTATTTTATCTCAACCGATCACTGGAGGGAAAAAGGAGTTCTCAACCACCTTTTCTGTTCAGTTTTTGGTTTTTTTACAGACAGTTTGTCGACCAAATTTGGTCATATTTTTTAAATAAACCGCTCTATTGTACTGGAGTTGATAGTAATACGCCTTGTTGTTTTGTCACTCGTTGACCTCTTGGCATCTGTCTTTTCACGTTGTTGACGTTTAACACCTGTTGCCTTCATTTCAGCGGCAGCACTCGACAAGCTCTCAGTGGTAACTTCATTATTACTTTTAAATTACTAAATGTTTAATTAATCATTAGAATAATGCTACTTAAAGTTAAAATAAAATCCTAATTATTGATTTATTGTTGGAAGAGCATTCTTGGATCTTTTAGTTGTTTTCCACACTAATTTTGTTTTTTTTTTTATATATGATAAGTTTTTACCTATTATTTTTTTTTACATACATGTACAACTACCACATGTTTTTTTGCTGTGCTAATTTTATGAAAATTGTTAACTATATTTAGTTCAATTTATTGTTTATACAACATAATTATACAATGTCCATTGTCGTAAGCTTCTTTACAATTTTTAATATCACTGACTGCTACATATCTTTTTGAGGTAACATACTTAATAACTTTTCATTGGATGTTAGGTTTTTCATATTGTTCTTTTTAGATGAACTGATGATGCTATCAAATTGCATAGCGAAAATTGGATAGCGAAACGTTTTCAATAAATAGATGAAGTAGCCATCATCTTTGTCTTTTTTCTCCAATTTTTGACCGAAAAACCCGCCACTCTTCGAGTCATCCTTATTTTATATATATATATATATATATATATATATATATATATATATATATATATATATATATATAAATATACATATATGTATATATATATATATATATATATATATATATATATATATGTATGATGAATGACGCCGTGAACGTTTTTTAATTAAATCCAATCTCTTTTTGAGGCTCCTTACAATTTTGTATATTTCTGCGATCTAATAATCGAATTAATTTCCATTTTTCACCTGTTTACACATTATTTTCCGGTAATTCGTTGTCTAATTAATTTTACGCGTTGTGTGGTGTGAGCGTTCAGCACAAAAGCGTAGACTGGTGGTATAGACTAAGGGCCGAGACTAAGAGGGCTCGAGTGGTTTATTTTTACTTTAAAATGTGAGTAATTAGCCAGAGGCGGACGTAATACAAATTATTTATTTATGAGATGAGGCCAAATATAATAAACACTATTATCGCGTGATTAATTCATTCACTATCTCTAAAGATGCTGAAGAGGTATCTACTTGTTACAAAATCACTTATATTGTAACTGATTATATACAAAGCCTATCAAAAGTAACAAGTAGAAACTCACAAGTAATGACAATCTACACCTCTAAACAAAAACGCTTAATTTACAGTTTTAAACAGATATGGATTCAGCAATCCTTACGAATCACATTTATGTCTCTTGAATTTAATTATATAAATATAATTTTTACTTTTAATAGCTCTATGTAATAGTTGGTATAATTATAGTGTTATTTAAATAAACTTAGAACTGTGAACATTTTTAAGGTGTTTGCTGTTTTCTATCAACTTAAGTAAGTCAATTTGATATTATTTTGACTCTATTATAATAATTATCTATTATTATGATAGAAGGGTTGCAAGTGTGAGTCCATAATTGAAGAGATATATTAAAAAGGTCAATACTCACAATCTAATATTTACTTTCAAAGTGTTACAAAAGCGATCGGTTTTAAGGCTTACAATATTTGGCTCATTCTCCGGCCCAGCAAAGAGTTTGTTTTGGTAAAAAACAATCATATAGATATCGCCAATAAGAAGTTTTCCGCTTACATCCAGGGTACTGTCTGTCTTCAACCTTTTTTTATGACACTATGATTGTAGTGAGGTGATATGTTGATCAATATACAGTGTGGAAACCACTTATGCAATAAAATTGTTTGTGTCCTTACTATAGAAAATATTAAAAAACTCTGGGACACGTTAACTTTTAAATTTAAATGTGCGCTTCTTAAACATAAATTTAAATATACAGGGTGATCCACGCAAGTCTGGCATAGTCCATAATCTGTATTTTAAATGAAACACCTGTATATTTTTATGTTTTTAAAAGCTCCTTAACAACCCGATCTCAACGAACTATATCATGTAGGGTATATTATAAATAATACAATGTGAAATTTTGAAATTAAGTGTAATTTTCTTCAAGACGATTAACTCATGGAATACCCGAGGTAAGTGATTGGATTACATTAAAATAAATGATCAAAATGTTCTCCCTTATTGTTGGCAATAACATACTCTCCTATAAAACTCGTCCCGAACTTTGTTTAAAGTTTGAGGTAAAATATTCCATATTTCTGTAATTATCCTTTCTTTGAGGTCTTCAATGCTAGTTGGTTGTGTTGAATATACTTTGTTCTTGAGATCCTCAAAAAAAAATTCAAAGGCGTAAGATCTGGCGACCTAGATGGCCACTTAATAGTACCCCTTCGTCCAATCTATTTATTGAAGAAGATTTCATTCAAGTAATTTCTCACAATTAAAGCATAATGGGGTGTTGCACCGTCCTACTGGAATCAGACTGTTCTATGCGGTAGGGTCGGATCTATTGATTGGAATATAGGTTAGCCAACTGAGGAAGAACATCGTCTCTTAGCATCCTTAAATATTTTTCCGCGGTCAAATTACTATCTTCAAATATAGGACCAATACTATGATGTCCTATAATATCTGACCAAACATTCAACTTTTGAGGATACTGAGTGTGTGTTTCACGCATCAAATGAGGATTTTCCAAACATAAAAATATACAGGGTATTTCATTAAAAATAAGGAATATGGACTATGCCAAACTTGCGTGGATCACCGTGTTCATTGAAATTTATGTTTAAAAAATGCACATTTAAATTTAAAAGTTAACGTATCCCAGAGTTTTTTTATTATTTTCTGTAATAAGGACACAAACAATTTTATTCCATAAGTGGTTTCCACACCGTATATGTATGCAACTAAAGGGTCTAAAGGTATACCTTGTAAGAATCTGTAACAAAAACAACAAAAAAAAGACATTATAGTGCATAATATGTGATTTTTCATCTTCTTCAAGTTTTTAAAGTATAAACAGTATAACCTGCCACATCCATTATTGCAATATTTAGCTGTAAATAGCCTGAAATTTATATAATGGTTATTTTCTGCTGCATCGCGTCACTTCCACAAGTATCTTCTTGACTTTTAACGTAGCACAGCAGAGCCTTGAACTACTTCAATGCTTCGGAATGGCTTATCACGACCGAATTTTTGTCAGTGTTTTAATCCCCTTCGTAGTCTGAGTTTTTGTCATCATTCTTGCACACCAGGCGACCAGGTTCAATAATTCGCCATTGGAAGGGTATATCTGGATTCATTTCGCATAATGTATCCAAAGTACTGTAACTTTCGAGATTTGATGGTGGTCAGTACCTTTCGGTTCTTCTTCATTCTTCTAAGGACCTCCTCATTGGTGACTCGATCAGTTCACGGTATTTTAAGTATTCTCCGATATAGCCAAATCTCAAATGCTTCCAATTTTCTGCGCATATCTTCGTTCAAGGTCCACGATTCAACACCATAAAAATTAAGAGAGGAGACATAGCATCGCAGTATTCTTACTTTTATACCAAGAGAGAGGTTGTGGCTCTTGAAGAAGGCCCCCATCCGTTCGAAATTACATAAAGAAAATGGAATATTTTAAAAATAAAAAACTGTAACACATTTTACTCATTGTACCTATGTAGTTTTTTAGTACTTATTTTTCGAAATTCGATATTACTTATATGTAATAGTAAAAAGTTTTTTTTTGTAATTTTCAAAGAAAATCTTTCGTTTTACATCCGCAAAGTATGTTCGTTTGTGCATTGTTGTCTATGCAATACTTGGGGACGATCTATCGATGGATTCATATATAGTTTTGTCTCCTGAATCAAAATCTAAAAACGTCATTTTGATATCTCAAACCATCTTCGACATAACTGGCATCAAAGTCAAAAATAGTGACGTCACAATTCTTCTAAATATACATTCGTTTCTGCTGACACAAATAAATATTAAATCGAAATCGAAACGTAGACTAAATAAATTTTATTTATTAATGTTAGTGTAATGTTAAATGTCTATCTATCCAATACTTTAAGTATTTCCCCTAACTGTTCCACAAGAACAGGTCTCTGTTTATGTCAATAATGATAATATTATTACTTATTTCCAAATATTGGTCATAAAGCGTAAAATGTATAAAAACAACTTTCTATTTTTTGCATTTTGATTAATATCACAATTAACTAATGATGTGTGAATGACAGTTTTCAAAAACTAATATTTAAGTATACTTCTTTGGAAGAGTAATCATTGATTACTATTATTTTAACAGTAATCCTAAAAATTATAAATTAATTCATTTTAAATTCAGATGTTATAGACTGCTATAATCTTACTACAACCCTGTACGATTATATAAACATCAGGTTTCACCTGCTCTTATTTACCGCTACTTTTCTCTTAAATGAATTTAGTATAGTAATATCGCGGGAAAAGTGACAGAGCAAATGAACAATCGCGGCGTAAATAAATAATTCAATAGGGTAAACAAATAAACTATTTTTACCACATATGTTTTTAAAATTAAGATAATGTATATGTATACGGTAGTATAGTTAAACCAGTACTTATTTGAGGTTAAAAATTTCTCTTCTTCCGAACGGAAAGAGAGAGATAAATAAGACAGTAGCAAGAGAGACATTTGTATTTCCGTAAGGGGGTGGTGTGCTATTATCCCTAAAATATTAAAATTCATATAAATAATAAGTTAAAAGAAACGTCTAACATATTTCATATTTGTTTATATAAAATATGTTTTTCATAAATCAAATCGACCGTGCTGTCGTTGGCTGACAAAACAAACTTGAACCACTTAGAAACGACTGCTGATATAGCAAGGACTATTAAAAAAGAGAAAACAATTATTATCTCTGGGTTTAGAACTAAATTAACGTCAAGATGGCATACCACGTATTGGCGCAACGTCAACTAAGTACTAATTACATTTAGGATAAGTAATATTGTAAGAGTGTACAGAAGTGTTAAATAAATGTATCATCTGACACCATAACTACGTTATTTACCATACGATACCATAAGCGAAGCTTTATTTATCCTAAATAGACTAGAATGACATCTAAAACTCTGTTCAGATCAACAGTCAACAGGGTTAGGTACAATGTGATTTAAAAATATAACTCGTACGAAAATCAATAAAACCTAAAAGAAACACTAAATTGGGCAACGATTGAATCACGTATTTAATTAAGATCTAATCTGTCATATTCCGATACTTTCTTTTTAATGGTAGTGTGGATATTTTTAACCCAAAATAGTGTTAAGTTTCAACGCTAATTGATATTGAAACATACTCTGATTATTTTATTTTCGACAAGGAGACAGCATTGTTCAAGAAACGCATCAGTTAGTTTCTTAAATTGTTTAATAGCTTTATGTAATAAATATTTATAGAAAGTAAATATAAAATATTTGCTAAAATAAATAATAGCAATTATAAAAATTATATTTACTTAATAATTTGAATAATGTATATATTCAAATTCAAAATGTTATCAAGTTAAATGTAAGGTAAACAATCAGTTGCTGAAAATGCTGTAAGTAAATTATTATTTTTTGTTGAAGTTTTATATTTCCTGATAAAGTTACCGTATGAAATATAAACTACGTTCCAGCAAATTAACTTAAATCAGATAGATATACATGAAATTTGTTCGTCGAGAAATTATTTTGTGACTACAATAATTATTATTTTTCCTATGTTTATTGGGAACAAGTCACAATTTTACTTTCAAATAAATTTGATTGATGTTCGATCGGTAACGTCAAAAAAACTTATTTTAAAGACAAATTGTGACTTATTGCCAATAAAAATAGTAAATTGTATTAAAATGCCACAAGAAAATAGAATCAGAACAACACAATATTATCGTAGTATTTTTAGAAAGATTTTACGCCAAATGTAATGTATGGGTATAGAGATTATTTCTATTAAATTAGAGTTTTTAATATAAGAGACATGGTCGTCTCTGGATTAACAAACTAATCTTCCCTTTAAAGAGCGTAAGTTTAGCGTTGAACATGACTAAACCATCTTTACCTATGCTCTCTCATTTTGGCAGCAATTGGTGCCACTCGTAGACTTCTCCTAACATACTCATTCTTAATTTTATCGCTTTTGTCACTCCACTCATTAACATAAGCATTTTTATTTCCGCTCCATGAATATGTTGTTTTTTTTACTGCAACATTCAGTTCCGTACATCACAACTGGTCTAGTGGCTGTTTTATAGAATTGTTTCTGTAGATTCATTGTAATTTTTTTATCACACAACATTTCACTCGCTTCCTTTAACTTTATCCAACTATACTGTCTGCATCTTCAACTACTTCCACAATACTCTGTAATACCGACTCTAGTTACTTAAAACTATTAGTTTTTACAACTATTTTACCATTTTGACTATCTGAAGATATCATTTTAGTTATAGTGAATCAATCTTTAAATAAACATTCCAAATACTCTGTTTTTGTCCTACTAAGTTTTAAACGTTTTTCCTCCAGAGCTTGTCTATACTGTTCCAGTTTTTGTTCTAAATCGCATTCACTATTTCCTACTAACACTACATCATCAGCGTACCTTGAGCACAAGGGAATGTTACCCCATAGTTTCGCTGTTATCTGATCGAATACTAATAAGAATAAATAAGAATTAAGCACCGAGCGTTAGTGCAATCCTACTTTCACATAAAATTTATTAGTCTTTTCAACACCATTACTTCCTCATACACGTCTCCCACAATATTGACATATTCACCGGGGACCTATTTTTTATTAAGTGTCTGTATTAACTAAGTAGTTTTATGGCCATTTAGTTTGTATATTTTTGTATACCTTCCTTGTTTTTTGTAAAAAGGTATGCTGCTCCATTCGTCTGACATTTGTCCCACTTACATAATTCTAATAAATATACATTTTTTACTTAACTTATTCCTGTCCCTTTTAATGCTGTTGACACTTTCTCAATAATATCATCTAGTCTAACTATTTTACCTTTGTTTATTTTTGAAACAGCTTGGACCACCTCGTTTATTATTTTGGTGATCATTACTGTTATTGTCTCCATTAACCCAATTGGTTTTCTGTCAAACTTTGTATTTAATAAACTATTAAAGTACTTTTTCCATTTTTTTTTCAAATTATGATTTGCAATATCTGATATCTAAATAAGCTAAATACGATACAATTCCTATTACCATAGATGTTTGAAGAGTTTTTTTGGGGCCGGGGGGATAGTGGTTGGGAGTATATGATGGGGGTGGTGGGGTGGTGGAAGTGGTGGTGGGTGGGGGGTGTGGGGGGGGGGGGGGTTGTGGGGTTGAATGGTGTGATGGTTGTTTAGGTTGTGGTGGTTGTTGTTTGTTTTTTGGTTTGGGGATGTTGTTATATGTAGTGGGGGGATTGAAAGAGGGTAGTGGGTTTGGGTTGGTGGTGTATTTGTGTAGGGTGTTTAGGAGAGATGGTGATTGGTTTTTGGTTGAGGTTGTTTTTGGGGGAGTAGTGGGGGAGTAGGGGGGTTGGGGAGATTTTTAGATGATTTGTTGGTGTTGGTTTGTTTTATGGTTAGTGGGGGTTGGGGGGTTGTGGGGATGTGATTAGGTGGGTTTGGGAGGAGAAGGTGTGGATTGATTGAGTGGGGTTTGTTTTTGTGATGAGGGTTGGGTTGAGTTGTTTGAGTTTAGTTTGATTGTGGGGGGGGGGTGTATATTTCTCTTATAGTTTCACAGGTCTCTCAGTATGTGGGGTAACTACGTGGTTATTAGTTTGGTGTTTGGGTGTAACTTTGACTTATTTATTTTCTCTATTTAATGCTGTTGGATATACCTTATGTAATAATCTTGGTTACATTTGTTAATAGGTTTATGTTATAATACGGAAAAGTAACAATAAATATGACTTACATTCAGTTTTATTTTTACCATCTAGACGACCGGTTTCGATTTCTACAATATGTAAAGTATCTTCAGGTCTCGATACAAAGTTAATTAAATGCTGAAATAATAAAACCCATATTAGGGTGTTGTCTTATAAAATATAGACAAAAATAAATGATATAAATTACAGTAATTATGCCAATATTACATGTCTGTGGTTTTTCAAAATGAATAAACTGTTTTAAGCAGACAAGGTAAGACCAACAAAAGTCAATGTGACAGGTTCGTTCTGGAGCGGAAGTGACCTGTCACTTTAGGTCACGCCCCCTGGTGACGTAGGAACGTCCATATTATCTCAAGGCCACGCCCCCGGCCAATGGTGACGTATGTACGTTAGTACGTTCCTTCTGTCTCTAGGCCAGACCCCTCGGCCAATGGTGTCATAGGAACGCCTCCACGTAAACGCCTGACCAATGGTGATACAGGAACTTCCCCACTGGTGACGTTAGAACATATCTTCGACCAATGGAATCATAGAAACGCCTCCACATAAACGCCTGACCAATGGTGGTATAGGAACGTCCCCCTCGTGATGTTAAAAACATATCCTTGACCAATGGCGGCACAGAAGGACCTACTCGTGACGTTAGACCATATCTTCGACCAATGGCGGCCCAGAAACCCCCACTCGTGAAATTATATATATCTTCGACCAATGGCGACACATAAACGCCACACTTGTGACGTTTAAAACATATCCTCGACCAATGGTGGCATACGAACGTCCCCTCGTGACGTTAGAACATATCCTCGACCAATGGCGGCACAGAAACGCCCCACTCGTGACGTTAGACCATATCCTCGACCAATGGTGGCATAGGAACGTCCCGTCGTGACGTTAGAGCATATCCTCGACCAATGGCGGCACAGAACCGCCTCACTCGTAATGTTAGAACATATCCTCGACCTATGGTGACAGGATCGTCTCCTCGTGACGTTAGAACATGTCCTCGACCAATGAAGGCACAGAAGCGCCCTACTCGTGATGTCTGAACGTATCTACGTCTAATAGCGGCATCATGACATCGAATTGAGTTCATCCTCGTGTGGACCAATGGTGAAGACTATCACGAAACGACACCCAAACGCCCCCGCCCCCGCCCCCACCCCCATTTCCCAATAAAAACGAAGGATACGCCTCAACGTACACCAATAAGAACGACTGGTGGAGGCGTATCACGAAAAGAAGAAGACGAATTAACTTTGACAAACAAAGAGAAGAAGTGTGTAATTTTTAATCAACCTCGTATAAATTTTATAGATGATGATTAGCGTAAGACCTTTTTAAATTTTCTCAATTTATATTTTAAGAGTAATTTTTAATCAACCTCGTATAAATTTTATAGACGATGATTAGCGTACAGTGGTATGAAGATATAACGAAAATTAGAAAACGATTGCAGACTTTCATTTATCTGATAGAAACTATCAAAAACACAATACCCGTTAAAAAGAATTCAGCCGACAAGATGTCTCAACTAACACTATCATTCATCATTATTTTTTTTTTATTATGTTTGCAAATTTACAATCTGCTATTACAAGCTATTAGTAAATGTGATTATTGCAAATACATGAGAGGAGAAATTATCCATTGATAACACTCCCAATACTAACAATAACAAATTAAATTAATGTATGATTATAATTTAAAACTAAAATGGAAATGAAAAGTAATATTAAAATTGAAATTAGTGTATAAAGTCTGTTGGCCACTGTCTCTTCAATCTTCGTCTGACTTCTGGTTGGAGGTGTAGTTGTCTTGGTTCCTCGTTGGGGTGGATGGCAGATGTTCTAATAATTTCTTGTTAGTCTGCTGATTTCGTCTTCAACGAACGGTATAACCAGAGTCATCATGCAGAGTTTTGTTACTAACGTACCACGGCGCGTTGAAGATCATTCTGAGTATTTTCGATTGAATTCTCTGAATGATTTTGGTATTAGAAGGCTTTGCACTCCATATGTCCATATAGGCTTTATTATGCACTTATACAATAGAAGTTTATTGTCTGTTGATAACTGTGATTTTCGGCCTATTAGCCAATTCATTTGACGGCATTTTCATGTTGATTTGGATCTTTTTGGCCAAGATGTGTGCTTTCCACATGAGTTTTTGATCAAGTGTCATTCCCAGGTATTTGACTTGACCCTGTTTTTACTGGTAGTAGTATATTGTTCAGGTCTGATTCTCGGACATATGATGTTCCTATTGGTGAATGTAATTTGATTAGAGTTATTATGGTTAACTTTGATTTTCCATCTATTCATCCAGTCTTGTACTAGGTTCAGGTGTATTTGAAGGTTTTCTGATGCTACTTGGGGATCATCATCGATGGATATTATGGCGGTGTCATCTGCGAACATGGCTACTATGGTCGTATTTGTTGTTGGGATAATCAGCAGTGTATATGAGGTACAGGAGGGGACCCAGGACACTTCCTTGAGGGACACCGGATTTTATGGGATAGGAATGAAAGGTTTTCTGTAAGGAATTTGACTTGAAAGTAACGTTCTGTGAGGTAGTATTTTAAAAGAAGATAGTGAGGGGTGGGAAAGGATGACTTAAGTTTATATAGTAGGCCGTCATGCCAAACACGGTCGAAGGCTTGTTCTATATCCAGGAAGGCAGCAGTGCAAATTTTTTTCTCTTCGAGGCATACATTAATGTTTTTTACAATCCTATGGCACTGTTGTAGAGTTGAATGGGCTTCGCGGAAACCAAACTGGTGGTTTGGAATCACTGAATTAATTTCGATGTCTTCTGAGATTCTTTGGAGCAGAAGTCTTTCAAAGATTTTGGACATTATTGGAAGTAAGCTGATTGGTCTATATGAAGTAATAGTATTTGGTGGTTTTATTTGGTTTACTTATCATAATTATTTGTGCAAACTTCCAATTAATTGGGTAGTAGGCTAATCTTATGATACTATTATATATCATTGTTAGTAGGACAATTGCTTTTCCTCGGTAATTTTTTTTAATATAGCCCGGTGATCATGTCGAAGCCTGGTGCTTTGTAGTTATGCATCTAGAAATTTGTTCTTTTACATTATTAGGAGTAAAGAATTTAATTGGTAGCATCATTGGGCATGGAGTGTCTAAGAAGTTTTTAACTTGTTCTTCGTCATTATGGTTATTAAGTTCAGGTTTCCTTCGTCGTTTCCTTTCCTTAGAGGTGGTATGTGCTGTGTAGGCCTCTTGAATGATTTCGTTGCTTTCCAGATGCTGTGGTCGTCTTTTGAAAGGCTGTCGATGAATAGATCAAATGTATCATTCCTCGCGTCTTGTAGAGCAGTTTTAAGTTGCCGTGTTAATCTTTTCGCCTTCCGGCAACAATACCGGACAACTCAAAAAAACGTGTTTCGAGAAAAATCGAGTTTAAAGTTTTTGGAATTTTGTACAGCCATTTTATGCTTTGAGTTATATACGTTTTTGACTAAAACTATGTTCTTTGTTTCAGTTGATGTCAAAGATTGCTTTTCAGTTCATTTTAGCAATCTTGTGCTATCACTCGATTTAATAATTAGCAATTAATTGAAAAAATTTTGAGTTGTTCCAGTATTGTTGCCAGAATTATTTCATTATTATAAAATATCTACTCATTCTGATATCCCATTTAAAGAGTAACAGCATAAATAGAAATGATGAATAAAAGTAGACGGTAGTTTAATAGTTTTATAAAAAGTTATAATGTTCACAAAGAAATTTCAAGAGGCCAAGCATCAGAAAAAATTGTGTGTATTATTAATTAATGGGGTACACAAACTTGGTAGCTAAACATAACACTAGGATCACTTCATTTGACTGCCTTATTAATTAATAAGTCTTTGTAAAAACTGTGATAGGTAGAGATAATGAGATTGCCAGAGACTAGAGACATCAAATCTTTTTTCTTGTTCTCAGATATTCCCACCGGTTTGTCATACGCCGCTTTTTTTGGCCAGTTTTTTATTACATTAATTTTATCAGTAGTAGTCAACTGGTTGCAATTCTTGCGCAATTTAGCTTCTTTTGGTTATGTTCATCGAAAATATTAACAGTCTTGAAGTCATCTAAGTATGATAATTTGTAGAGGAATTCAAAAGGTTTTTCTCTGACAATTTTTACTATTTTGATGTCTGAGAATGAAAAGGAATCAGAATCAATATTCTTATTAAAATTTTTGCCGATTTTTCCTGCCAAATCCTTGAAATCGATAATATCGTTGAATGCAAATTCTATTACACGATAACAGTGGAGATGTCTTTTTCGCAGTTTTCATTAGCTGGTAGTACTGGCCGGCACATAAATGGGTCCAGTTTTTCCAGTCCTCCTTTAATTCCGCCTCAATCGTTGAATGAACGAATCACCTCGTTTTGAATGTGTGCCCGGAGATCAAAATATTTATGGGAATGCTTTTTATATTAATGAACTGTGTAATGGCATACTGTACATGCTCAACAAGAATTTATTTTTTTGTTGTCCGCAGCAGTTGTCGGTGAATGAAAATGAACTCTATATCTCCTTCTGCGCTCATAGCTCTCTCTCTTCAATAAAATTTAAAAATGCATGTAGCTATATTCTATTGGCACTCTGTGGGCATCACCCTCGTGCCAGACATTACAAATAGCTTGTTTTGTTTTCAAAGTCAAATTACAGTTAGGTTGTACGTAGAGAGTTTCGAACTTGTAGGTAAAACGTTGAAACTTCTCCTTTAGCGAGTAGGCAATGCTGCTTGTAAGTCGTAATGTTGCTACATTAACATCTGCCTGCCGATTGAGTTTTATCCATCTCTTTCTCTTTTCGAGCCAAGTCTTTTTCCTGATGATGTCGCTGAGTTCTTCTGCATTTCTTTTCTCGAAGTTCTTCATTGTAGTTTTGAAACGCTGGCAAAATTGACACTGATCTTTTTTGGCGTAAAAAAAGACAAATTGTATTCTTGGTTGAAAAATACGTGAAACATCGTCTGATTTCCAAAATGTTTGCCTTGTTGTCTGCATTTCTCAACGTAATCACGATAGATTTGCGATATTGACTTACCTCCTTCGATAAAATGCCTTGTGTGTTAGCTCCTGTATAGTGGCTATCCACTTTCGGGATTGAATCAATGTGTGCTCTCATGTCGTACTTTTAATAGAAACATCACACTTTTCTATTAGTGTGTTTACCACGCCGGTCTGGCTGAACGAACCAGCCTCGTTTTTAAGGAAACTCGTCGAAATTGCGCGTTTACTGATTCCCAATGTTAGCCATAAAAAAAAATTTACATACTCTAAGTCGCAATTATTCACTTCAAAATAGAAGGCATGATCAATTTTCTAGAATTTTCTTTGGCATAAACGATACTGAGGTTTTACTTCAGCTGAGTGACGAACCACAAAATCGCGCTGCTTTTGTATACTGCCAAGTTCCCAGTATCGATTGAATAAAGACATCCTTTTTCTTCTGAAATTTTAAAGGACAGTTGTGTGGACAATTTCTGCAAGAGTTTTATGACTCTTGCTTTAACGATTTTATTAGATTTCCGTGAAGTGTAATCTTTGCCCGAATTACGAAGCTGTTTATTCTTGGTACTTTTTTTCCATCTGCTGACAGGTCACCAACTTCCGTTTTTTTTTTCAACGCTTATTTGTAGTGGCTCCCGCCTTCGTTTTCTGGTGATTAAGAGATTAAGTGACCATCAACCAGAACTTCAGCATGGCTGTGGCAAATTTATGATGAAATTTTTGTTTGAGCCTAACTTTCTGTGGTCATTGACGGATCTCTCTTTCGCTCTGCCTTTTGGTCGACTGCGTTCATGTTTAGCCACATCCATTTCAAAAACACAGGCTGGGGACGGTAACGTAGTCCGATACATCGAAATCTGGAACTTCAAATGAGTCGTCATCCTCCGAAGAGGTTCGACACTATCCACGAATTGTGTGATTTCGTTGGTCCTAGGATTTGTCAAATCGTCATTCGTCAGGCGATGATAGTGGGTTTCAAAAGCGTGCTGCAAAGTTTTTTAATTTTGAACAAGGTGAATTTTTGGGTTGAACATTTCGGATCAATATGGCCAAGGCCTGTGATGCATTATTCACTAATGTCGAAAAAGCGATCCATATTCAAAAATAAAGCGGGTTTCCATACCCTTACATTAGCATTCGGTGCGTGACCTGCGATTAGTAGGTTTCTGAAGTCTAGAGTTCTCCTTTTCATTTTGATTCTGTCTACATAAAAATTTTTTGGGGGGGAGATAGGAAACAGCCGACCTCCTGCCCACCAACATCAATCAAATGGAGACGGCCCCTGAAAAGCAAATGAGCCCGAAATTGATAATTGTGAATATTACTCGTACATGTACAGTTATTCGTAAGTTATTATGTTTACGATATAGTAGAATTGCGATATGAATATTCGTAAAGTAAATTTGACGTGCATTTTGCAACCCCCAAGTAAAAGCAACCGATACGGTACAAGCTCAACTTAAAGGCGAGGGTTTAGTAGGAACCTAAATATCGCCTTAAACTCTGGTCCGAAATTGTTCCGCAAAATCGCACCAATCTGCAATCTAAATCATAATGTGACGAACACTGTTAGAAAAAAAGGTACCGACGTAAAAATTCCATGTAGTTAATGACCAAAGGAAAAGATAACACATAGATGAATAATTAAAAAAAATAGTACATAAAATACTTACTGTTAGGAGCCTGAAACTAGATGGGATAACAAATACTCCTAAAAACAAATTCAAAAAGATGATGACAACTCAAAATGGATAACCGAAGTTAAGGCATGCACCAACTGAGACAAGTACAAAAGGTTTTCAACTGTTTCGTTGACCACACACTCGTTCACAAGCGGACGGAATCAGAGTGACGGACTTCAGCGTTTAGCCCCACTACGCCCCGCCGCGCTTACCTCCTAGCAGTCTGAATGTAAATAGGTGGAGCCAAAGCGCCTTAGCTCGCACTTCGGCTACGGGGAGAGTATTGCACTTAAACATTGTCCGCAGTCATGCAGCGCGGAATGATAGAGCTTCAAATCCTCTATAGTCTTTAGTGTAGACATCTCAAAAACGATAGCCAAATATGTGAGTGTGTCCCGTAGATTGTTGCCGGAAGGCGTTTGTGTGTTATCATTTTTCGTCTATGAGGATTGCCGACTACTCTTTGCCAAAATGCGTCGCCGGGCCTCCGTCTTTTTTGTGCAACAAGACGTTTGATATATACGGGTAAATTTGGTGTCACGTTATCTTTGTCATTCCTGAGTGGGGTGTAAGCTATTTCTGGCGGCTGCAGTTTTAGTTTGGGTGAGAATCAGAAAACAGCTGTTTGGATATCTCATGGTGCTTAATCTTAGATTATAAAGTTTTAATTTGTCATGTATGTAAGACTCGAACATCCCAGTTGGTCTATTAATGTTGTTAACTTAGGATAATTCGGACGTGTTAAATTTGCGTAAGATAGTTACAATTATGGAAGTATGGTCGGGGGGACAGATCTCAGGATTGGTTGACACATGTCGAAATAAAGTTAAGCAGTGTATGAAGATAAAGAGTCGAGTAGATATCTTGGAATTTTGTTGTGGATCGGGATGCCAGTAGGTGGTTGCACTGGAGATAATAAAGCTGTTGTGTGTATTAGCTTTGCTTGCCTAAGGATTTCTTCCAGTTGTCGACTTAGTCTTACCCCCCAATCTGTATGCATTGGCTTGCACCCACTCACCTCCAATCAAGAATTTTAGTTTGAGTAAATTTTATAAAGGTCTTCATATACTCTGGTGAAGATATTGGTCCGTGGAGGCTGAGACAGTGCCGCGATGTTAAAAGACTGTGAGTTTAGAACTGATACAATTACGCACTTTATTTTTCCGTCTGATACATTGTTTCCTCATAGGTGTTATGTGTTACGTATAATTAAATAGCCAGCCCACGTGTGGCAGTTCCATCAGGATGGTTTTGGTGTTGTGAAATACATACTAAGTGATAAAACAATGACTATTCCATTACTGAGTTTAGGTAATTACTGTAATAGCATGTTTAAGTATCACGCTATTTTGATTTAGTTAGTTTGTGAAAACATAGATCTTGAATTGCGTTAAGTAAACGCTCTTCAGCATCTCTCAATGTCAATGGGTGTAGGCGTCCAGTGTTTCCACTTGTTACTTGAGCGTAAGTTGCATGAGTTTGTGGGATAGTTCGTAATATTATGGACATTATTTACATTTTGTTCCACCTGTTTGCTTGTGTGTATAATCGCGTGGATTTTGATTGCTGTAAGTTCGGATTCTTTTGTACTGTATTCTGTTATCTGGAGCAGTAGATTTGCGTTCGCTGAGTGTGCGAATGATTAAGCCACTTTGCTTGCTACTGATTCTACTGCTATTCACTCTTTATATACTTGCATCCTTTGTAAGAATGGCACAGTAAGTGCGCCATGCAGAGAGCGCATATGAGCAGGTGTTTCCCTAGGTTTTTTGACATCAGCTGACATGGTTGCCTCCACATTTGGACACAGTGATAAGGTCAATTACATAGTCTTAGAGTGTCCATACAATGGGCATCTTACACCTGACAATATAGTTATCTTTTTATAGCGGTGCCGCAATAACTATTTCGCGTTGTTTATAAATTGAATTTCATATAGTTTTTATTATTTTGGATAGGTTCTATTATCGACGTAGAACATTCATTAGAGGTTCCTTAGCTTACTGCGTGTTTTATATTTACATATATGCTACTAAATATGTCCCTTGTTTGTCTATTCATTGTTATCTATATTAATGGGCACGGTTAATGATGTAGATGTACAATTACAACTCTGTATAGCTCTATCTCCTCTTACAGCTGGTAAGTATGATGCACAATTTCTTTTTTGCTGTTTCAAATGTCTTTACTCAGTTTTTTTCGTATGTTTAAAGTCCCGGAATTGTTTTTATTGTCTTGTTTGTTTAGTCTGTCCAATAAAATGTCTCTGTTTTTGCTACTTTATCCGATAGAGTTAGGTAACCATTTTTTTGTATGCAGTAACACCATAAATAAAATGTTGTAGGGGTGATTATGGCGTGCTAAAGTTTTGTTGGGTATTTTCTGTACTGTTATTGTTAGTCGTTGTCGTGTTCATTTGAGTGTAGAATTCTGAAAGTTTATTGGACTGGGGTACACCGTTCTTTCGTTTCTGGTTTGGTGTCAGGAGGATTCATGCTAGTCATATACGTTTTGTGTTACTCATGTGTGTATAGGTTTTGGACCATCGTGTGATGTCCGATACTTGCAATGTCGGCCTGATTTCCTCTTGAAGATGCTACTCTTTGTAATGTCTATTGTCAGCTCAACAGAATCATAAAGCTTCATTTTGAGGTGTAGATATGGGGGATTTTATTGTAGATGTAGTTACAGTTTAAGGAAGATTGGTAAAAGTATTTGGTTTTTAGAAACCATAATATAATTGGGGTTGTTGGTGATTGTTTAAAATTGGTGCTGAAATGGTTGAGAGTGAATTTTTGTGAGAAAAAGAACAGTTGGCATTCTGGTGTGAATTATGCTGTTGCTGATCTTAAGTAGTTTATAGGTTTTATTAAAAGTACCATATAAAAAGAACTCTAGAACCATAAAATCTGGTGAAGCACTCAGTTAATTGTTAACAACAGTTTATGTTAAGTTTTTAAATTGGTATAAATATATAAAACCAACTTGATACATCGATAATGTCGGTAAAAACGCGGCCCGAGCCCGTGTTTTTAATCACCACTGTAAACTGTCGCCTAAGTTTTGGATCAGATGCGATGTTTTCCATGTCGAGATCTCAAAAAATATTCATCATTCTGACACTATTGTTAAAACAATGTCCTTTCAGTTACATACGTTCCAAACAATGTTACGAATTTGACGATATGTGTAATGAGTAAATACTGTATACTATTTAACTGGGAATAAGCCACAATTAAAAGATAAAAAATACGTTTATTGACGTTTCAATTTCCACTTCGGAAAATCGTTCTCAAAATACAAACAATAAATTAAACAAATTTATGTTTTTGTTACATATGGAAAAATTCTTCTAATAATTTAATTTTATCTGACCTCGTTTATATATTGACAATTCAGACATACATTATGCATTTTAAAGTAGACGACTTTAAAAAGATATTGCCAATAGTGTTGAGTTGCGCTCCTGGGACGACTTAACATTATAAGATAGTTTCATTCGATTACAGAAATCAACTTTAAAACTTGAGAATATCCGTCAGAAAAAAAATCATAGCATGTAATTCGTCTTTAAAAAGACAAACACATGACAGGATGACAGTAAAATTCTCCCTGTGAGTGATTCCATAGTAAATTATGAGGGAAAAACCAGGAAAAAAACCTCATAATACTATCCCGACATTGTAAGTATTTGTTCGTGAATTTAGTTTACCTTCAACAAACATCAAAATTCTGATTTTATATGTTACTTATTTAAAAAAACATAAATGAAGTATCCTCTATATGTTACTGACTTACTAATACTGGTATTTTCTTATTAATAACTTCCTCTTATCAATATTGGTAACCAGATCCCTACTACATTCTGCCGAGGAATTTGCGACAACAATGGCCTCATTTAGCATAAATTAGAGCCGCTTCTTTGAGTTTTCCAGTTGTTTACACCATACCGTTTCTGTTAGGACTACATTTGAATTATTCCATTGAACCCTATGGTCATTATTGTTTTCCACAATGCCGTGTGTTACATAAATGGAGATCTATCAAATTCTCTAATTTGTAAATATAAGATTGATGATTTCACATTATTCTAACGATTTAATGGCCTTGATGATTCACCTAAATAAAACGGATTCGCATTCTACAAGGTAATTTATATAATGCAATTCTTATGTCCTTTCATCTGTGGTCATTGTTAAGGTTTAGGTTTGGAACAAAATAGATCCTCAACGTGGTGTTTGTTGTTTTGGAATGTTGTGGTGGAAATGGTTGAACTTAGTTCCTATCCTATTAAGTTTTTCTGAAATAATCCATTTTGTGTACGGGTTTTGTTCTCTATACCCTCATAATATTCCTTGTGTAGTGCTGTAGATCTCGTTCTAAGTTGTACTGTTCAATGCGAAAAACGGGAGTATGTTGAAAATTCCTTATTTATAAACGAATAGAGCGATAATCATATCTAATAAAAACAGATGTCTAGACGAAAATTTCGTTACTCGGTCCAAGGAACGACTTATTAGTTTAAAACAAGTAATCTTGGCTCTATCGTATAAGGAAATTAATTATTCCCTTTATTACGTTAATATAGTGATTGAAGTGAAATTTCAGACAACTATCGGAGTGTGTAGAACAGATATAACTTAGACCGAGTCCTCATATCCAGTATCGTACATAAGAATAAAACAACTGAGTAAAAGGTAAGCCAAGCCGTTCATACAAAGATTCCCAATCAGATAGAAACTTAAGAGGTTAGGAAAAGAAATGAACATTTTCAACCAACATTCCAAAACAACAAACACGTTGGGAGATCTAATTTGTGCCAAACCAAACCTAACAATTAAACAAGAAAGGGACAAAGAATTGCCATTTAATAAAATACCATTGTAGAATGCGATCAGTTTATAATTTAGGTGAAATCATCAGAGGCAAAAAATGTATAGAATAAGAAGTGAACATCAATCTAAATTAACAAGAGATAATTGTGATAGAGCTCAAATATGTAAACAAACGCATGGGATATGAACATAGGGGTTCAATGGAATGAATTCAAATGTAGTCCTATAAAGAAACGGATGTATAAATCAAGAAAAATCAGAGAAGGCCCGGCGCTAATTATGCTATAATGAGGCCAATTGTGTCTGCAAATTCCTCGGCAGAATGTAGTAGGATCAGGTTACCAATATTGGATAAGAGGAAGTTTAATTAATAAGAAAATACCCAGTATTATAAGGGTCAGCTAAGCACATAGAGGAATACATCATTTAATTGTTTTATTTAACTTAACGAAACATCATCAGATCCAAGAATTTGGTTTGATGTCTAGAGTGAAGGCACACTAAATGCACAGACCAAATACTTACCAAAGGTCGGGATCGCAATTTATGGAGGTTTTTTCCCTGGTTTTGGTGTGCTCCCTCATACGTTTACTATAGAATCACTAACAGGGAGAAGTTTTACTGGGTCATCATGACATGTGTGTTTCTATGTGAAGACGAAATACATGCTAATGATTTTTTCTGCCGGATATTCGTCAAGTTTTAAAGTTAGATTTCGTGTAATCGAATGAAACTGAGACTTATCCAATCCTAATCTTTAAGGTAAAGTCGTCCCAGGAGCGCAACTTAACATACTATATATACAATATCAGCAGTGCTAAAGTCGATCTACGTTGAAAATGCCATAATGTTAAGACTTCGAATTGTCAATATAAATGAGCAGATAAAATTAAGATTATTAGAAAATTTTTCACAGTAACATTAAACAAAAATTTGTTTAATTCTTACGATGTTGTTATTTTGAGAACGATTTCCGAAGTGGAAAATTGAAAACTCAATAATCGTAGGGTTATCTTGTAAGTGTGGTGGCTTATTCCCAGTTATAAATAGTAATTAGATATACAATGCCACAAGATAAAAGCTTCAGAACAAGTGGAAAAACTGATTGTAATCGCGAACTGAATGGACTCTAATGGATCCAAGAAGTGTGAATTATGGACAGCTTCCGGTATTTTTTTGCAAAGCATCCATGAGTCTGGCGAACAGTCGTACAAGAGCATGGCTTATATCCCCAAATAACACCGAAAGTGAGTTTTATAATGTGGATACAACTAATAAGGTGGTCATCGCTGCATATGGATTAATCGTGATTATACTGTTAACATTCATAATTAGTAGTGATTTTTGTATTTTTAAACGATTAATATCATTCAAGATTTTTTGCAAATCGCAAATGCGAATCATCTGGCATTAAAATAAATAAGAAGTAAAAAGGAAAAACATAAACAATAAAACTCAAAACAAAACTTTTAGTCCCTTTGATTTAAGAAAAATGCCCATTTACTAAATAGGTAATATCTTTTCACAAACCATTATCGGAGGCGAGATCCACATTTATATCGAAAAGGCAGGAAAATAATCTAGTTGTGTGTCAAGCATTTGAATCTGCAACAAATTTTCGCTGTTGCACACGGTGTATCATCATACTTGAGCAAACGATCGATAATGATGGGGAAAACTTCCAAAATGTGATACTCTGTTTGATAAGAAAATCTGCTTTTTTGTTCTCCCCGCAACGGGGAATATAAAGTCGGCAGCATACAACCAAATAGATTCCAGTTATTCATTTATTTAGAATATTTAATATAGTCCAGTAGAATACTGAAGACCATGCACGTTTTTTGCTCCAAGTGACGCAGCAGTCTTCTTCTCTTGATTCTCAATGTAGGCAAACGTTGTGGAAGTTAAAATATAATAGCCAATGTTTTAAAAACCTATATCCATACTTAGTTCGTTGAGGTAATCGACCACAACCCATTCTACTGTAATCCCTATATGTCTACGAAACCTACTCGCATGAATGAGCTTGCTTGTCTGACTACTAACACTTTCAGTCATCGTATTTAATCAGTTTAAGAGATGTTTGTGACAACATCAGATAGAGAAAGTATTCGAGATAGATCCTGTCGTGGCATGATTAAACAGTACGCTCGAAGTCCTGCCGAAAACCTTTATCTGCTTCGATTTCCAACTTAAATACACGTTCCCGATCTGAACGACTATCATCCTGCTGGAAACCAGTCAAAATAAAAAGAGGCATGATTTTTTTTTGGATTGCCTATAATTCCAAGATGGGAATTGTTTTTGTTGACGAAGGAGCAAACTGGGAAAGAATTCGGTAAAAGTTGTAGTGAGAGCTATAGCGGTCATTTTTTTATTTTAAAATCTAATTGCATTTCTCGTTAGCCAATATTCCCCAGTATAACGCACTTAGGATGCTTGACATTCAAAATGTGAACGTATACCGGTTGATTAGCGTAAATTCATCTCGTTTAGATAGTTTGAAAAGCTACAATGACATAGCGTGGACGTTCAATAACTGAAGGTTGTCTTTACACTCCATATCTCTACTCGAGGATCCTCCGTACGTGTAAGGTAGTTCCTTGAGCTCCCATTTACGGAAAGAATAGTAGGTGGGTGTATTATTGCTTAAGTGGAGTCGTTAATTCAATTTTCACATCATCATTGGGAAATACATGCTACCTTGATTCCAATCTTGTAACAGTTAGAGAGACTGTTGTTGTAGGTTGTTAGCATAGGTTCTCCACTTAATGCAGTTTCTATTACTTACTGCTCGAACAAATCGAAACACTTGAACACCTATGGATATTAGTTGAATTGTAATCTTAAAATTGTTGAAAATATGAGTTTTGTATCGGAATTAGTAAAACTAAAGCTGTCCCCAGATAAATGTGGATTATTCGGAAAATTCCATCCTGCAGTACTGGAGAAACATGGGGGTAGCTTCAGATTATTACATAACAACACAGCGAATAGTTGCTAACTAAACCGGCCTGGATCTCCGAACGATTTCTATTTCGTAAAACTTTGTGAATATATGTAAATGTACAAACAAAAGGGCTCCAACATTCGGGGCAAGAAAACACCCACTTTCTTAACTTCCTTAATTTCCAAAGTGTTTCGTGTATCGCAAAAAAGGCATCCATCTGATTGATTATTAAATCTCGACAAACGTCGCTATTATTATATGACCGTTGATGCTAGTGTATATCTGTCCGAAATTCTTCTTTTTCTAATAGTAGCAGCGAACAAAGGTTGTATTGTAGATAGTCGAAAAATAGGTGTGAGTTCCGAAACCTGTCGTCCGAATGTATTGACGTTTGACATCCTTCAACTCTAATCCAATAAACAAAATCTTTATTTGCCAGCCGACACGTCACGGTCGCTTGCAGACTTTGCGTGGAGACTGATTGATATTGATGGTAGATTTGGTTTTACTAATTAAACCCTTCTATACGTTTCCTTAAAGACCAAAAGGCAGCGCACGATTTTCTTCCCTCTAAAA